>JAMPIV010021221.1:0-147841 GCA_024509875.1 Oreohelix idahoensis | reverse complement strand
CCTAAGCTTGGGAGAAGTCACTCTAGCTGTGCAGGACATGACAATTCCTTGGGAGAGCCCAGAAACAGAGTACAGTATTCTAGCTATCTTTGATAGTGGGGAATGCACAGTATGCACGCACTTCTTACTCCTAGCTTGGGATCAGATGTGACGATTCTTTAAATTCAAGCTAGGCTAGAGAAACTGGAGCTCATGACTTCAACTCAACTTGTTTCGGAATGGCAAAAAAGCTACAGGAAAAGCCTAGATCTACATTGTAGATAATACCAAGGAGTCTTCATCTTGGTATTGGCTGCTAAAGAGTGAGAAGCTCAGCAGCCCTAGTTAAACAACAATAACTTCCCTATGACACAACAACAACTTCCCTTTGAAACAACAGGCTGCATCCCTGTTGGCTGTTGGTCTCCACATATATCTTTTCTGACAGTCTTTTTTCAACAAAGTTCATAAGTTCCACACACTAAAGAAACATGTTGATGGCATTATAAGGCAGTCCTTATTCTGGAATCTCCATGGTATGAAGGGGTAGAGGGATACCAAAATACACATGGAGAAGAAAACTGGAGACATTCCCACGACTTGGAACTGTTGGAATGAGACGAGGACTTGGCATGAGTTTGTTGAAGGCTTATGCTCCTTGGGGAGCGAAAAAGCAATGAGGATGATGATGTCATTTCCATCACCACTTCTTTTTAACGTGTATCATTCATTTCAATGCTCTCGAATGTTTTTGAGTGTTGCTATCTGACCTGTACATGATATTCCTGTTCAAAATCATGTTTGTGTCTCCTTGAGTTTTCCACATGAGGTTTCTTTTAAGTGGTCTAGCATCACTTACTTAGTCGTTCCCCTTCTACCGTGAGGTGTAGAGGTTTGGAAGAGAGAGCGCCAGACTATCCTATCGGCTGTCTTCCTCCTTGCCTGGTTCCATTTTAGTCCTCGGTCCTTCAAAGATTGTCTAATGTTGTCCTCCCCGCGGACTCTGGGTCATCCTGGGGGTCTGGATCCCTTGGTTCTTTGTTTCCCATGCTTGTCGTGGTAGCCGATCTTCTCCCATTCTGCAGACATGGCCAAACCATCTTAGTTGGGACTGTTCTACTTGGGCCTGCAGGGGGTGGGATTTTAGGACTTGACGTATCGTCTGGTTGCGGACCATGTCTCTTCTTGTTAATTCAACCACCTTCCTCAGATACCTCATTTCTGAGGTTCGGATCTGGCTTTTGTGGGTTGTAGTCATTGCCCATGACTCGCATCCATATGTCAAGACTGGGACATAGGTAGAGCGGTATCACTTTGGTTAGAATTTTTCTGACCACTATTATCATTTTACGGCCGCTACTACTCTTATAATACCAACGGGCTGATCACCCGTTTGCCAGTCACTTCGATTACGGAAACAACAGCAAATGGATTGATTTGCCGTTGCCCTAAAGACGCCAATAGGCGTGATGGGAAACAATGGCAAAGAAAGCCTATCTGCTGTTGCCCTAAGACGCCACTAGGCGTAATGGCCACTGACTGCTTTGACGGTCGGTGGCTAAGGACGGAAGAAGAAGAAGAAGAAGACTACTCTTATAAAGTGTATACTGTCTACCTGCCATCATCTTGGACTCATCAGCCATCAATTCATCAATGTTAAACTCTTTGCCCCATTCTGTGATAATCTTTGCATCAATGTGATGACTTGACGCCAAGTTGTCCTCTGGTGGGGCAGTATAGTATGTGATTTTTCCGCTGCAATACAAAAGTTACATGGGAAATAATTTACATCAGAAATCAAGATTTCAAGTCAAGCACACATTATGTACCATTAAAATAAATCAGGCCTCTCCGTTACCTCATCTAAAGAGAAATTGAAAAGTCACTCCCCATTTAAACAATTTTTACATCCGGACTGGATATAAGTGAAATAAATATCAAAAGAAGAAGAAGCAACTGCTACTTGACATTTGGCTACGAAGTATTATTTTTGATTTCCAGAAACAAAATAAACGAAATCTAAAACGGTCCACAAACTGATGAATCAAGAGAGAGCAAACATTGATGCCTGCAATTACGTCATAGAATGAGAAGAAAACAAACAGGTCCTAGAAAACCTAAAAATAAAAAGATAATTAATGAAGGAGATCAAATTTACACAGCTATAATACTTTAGCCATGTAAAAAAAATTACGCTTTCCTGAAGACCGTAACAAAAGGAAGAGTTGAAGGCAAACGTGCAAGAGGAAGACAATGCTATAAGTGGGAAGATAACATCAAGAGATGGGACAAGAAAGAGTCTTATCAGAGTGCACCATCAAGACAAAAAGACAGGACTTTGGAGACCCTTTGCAGCCAACATTTGATAAGGAGATGGCAGCTGATGATGATATCCTGTGTTGAACAGGCTGGATCTCATTTTGCTGTAATGTTCATGTGACCTAGCATCTTACGTAATGAAATGGCAGTTAATTTTCTTTATTTTGACGTTTGTTTCATACAAATTATTTTGATGGGAGTGAAGGGATAACAATTTTAAAATAGGCAGTGACCTTTCAATCACACTGTACATCTCTCTACATCAGTATTTCTTATCCTTTTTACCGAGCTGGAACCATTCAAATAATTTTCCTTGACCCCAGTGGAACCCCTACAATGCAATTCTATTACTGTAAAATTCTTGCCAAGAAAGTATACTTGTAAAGAGATTATATATTACACACACGTCAACTCTTATTATAAAAAAAAAAATATGGAGACATTCTGACCATCTTTTTAAAAAAATGTGCTGTATTGATTCTTAATCTTTGACTCCAGCGCAACAGTCTGACCGATGGCCAGTTTTGACGCACATGCCAAAACAATGATAAGACCGTTGTTGTTAGTTTATCAAAAATAAACTCCAAAATTCACCCGTTTAATTCAGTCTATGTTTTAAATGCATAGGTTGACTTCTGGTACTATTTAAACAACCAATTTGAGTGTGGTTAAGCAGTGTGAGTATGTGTTTTGATGTTATTATTAAAATGTGTGTAATGATTCATGTGTTTGCGTTTTTCTTTGTTCAATCAATCAATCAATACCCTTTAGCTCCCAGAGGAGCATAGGCCTTCAACAAACACATGCCAAGTCTTCCTGTCCTGTGTCATCCGCTCAAGTTCTTTCCATGTTTTCCTCATCATTTTCACCTCTGTATCCAGCTCCCTTCTCCATGTGTTTTTTGGTCTACCTACCTGTGCAGTTTTCCCTTGTTCATATAGAGTGCGAACATTCCAGGTGCCAATCCTGGAGATTTTCATAGACGAAAAAAGATTAGTCGGCAACCCAGACTCCTTTCGGCGGCTTTCTCTGGGTTGCTTCATGCGCCTCCTTTCCAGAGGACCTTCTTCTGCATTGGGCGGCTGTGTTGATTTATATTCTGTATTTGACTTGTCCACAGTTTGTTGAAGTTTTTGTGGTAAAAAGTTTTTTAATGGATGGGGTAACCCTCCTTAGTCACTTTTTATGACATGCATGGTAGGGTACAGTGTAACTATTCTTTGTTTTTCTTTGTTAGTGTTACAGAAATGTCCGGATTTATATATTCTAAGCCCCATTAGCGAATAACTTGTGTTGATCTTACTTAGAAACATTGAAGATTGTTTAAAAGTTACAGCTTGTTATCAAATGATGGGATCGGTGCAGAAATGTTAGACATATTGGATTAAGCTGAAGAGTGGGCATGTGAGATACAATTACATCTAATGACTATCATAGGTAGAAGAGGAAACTAAGGATATAGTTAAAACATGAAACAAGTGTAAAAGGTTTTTACGGGATGTTATTCTAGTTTATTTGTTTGGAAATTATGTAATGCATTATTCTATATACTTCATGATTTTTATAAGGGACCATAATAAAAATGGTGTGAACACCACTAAATGTGGCCATATTCAATGTTTGATTACTTCGTAAATGGAATGCCTTGATGTTTTAAGACTAAAAATAAAATGCTATTGTCTGCAACAATAAATTACCTTTGATAAGTCAAAATTCCACTGTGAACTTTTCAGTTTTTTTCAATTTACATGCAGCATGTTTTTATGAATACCAAACATACTTGCGTTAATACTAACAAAGACACTGTATTATATAATTCTATATCCATTTCCCTACCATTTGAGATAGAATATGTCCATGTTTACAGAAAAGATTTACTTACAATTTACAATAGATGGTAAATTTCTCTTAAAAAAATAATTTTGGTACGGGGTGGAAAACAAATACGCATTCAAAGAGTTAAAAGCATTTGAACGAATGCTGCAAGATACAAAAGCGAGACACATGAAAAAAAATTGAAATGGCAAAACATAATAAAATATGAATGAAATCAGGACTGATAGAAGCCGAAAGGTGAAGAAACGTCTTCTTTAGCTCTATGGTACGCATTTTGGTACACGTCCCATCTTGTAAAAAATTTACTTGTTCATGCGATACACTGTTGTGACATCTCTTCTATATTTACCTCTTTGGTGTTACTATTATGGAGATGGAAGTCTGCATCTTTCAATTTAAATAAAAAGGATGAGCATTACTATCATACATATATTTGCAAACGTTTAAATTATTATATGAGTATAATATTTATAGATACAATATGAAATGAACATAGACTGTTAAAGTCAGTTTTTTAAGCAAGGGGATTTAAACATTAATATTTTTGCATGTCAGGTCAGATTTTGTTGTTATCTCCCTTGATTTATAACATGCGCGTTTAAAATTATTTGATCGAGATTTTTTCTCGAATATCGTTCGAGTTCTTTCTAGAAGGTTCTCGTATGAGCTCAACTCACGTTTCGCTGTTATCCGTGCATGCGTGATTGTTGAGCGGGACTGAGTTGCGGTAATCCCGTGGCAGTCGTCTCTGGATTTTTGGCTGTGAAGGAGCTCCGCCATGTTTTTCTGACTGTGTGTACGGGGAAGATAGTTTTTGTGAGATTAAAATTTTGGAGGTTCCCCTGATATATATTTCTAAAGCCGAGGATTGATGGCTTATATTTATGTGGCTTATTCCTGATGTTATCAGAGAAGGTAAATAGAACATTTATATTATTTGACGCCAGGGACTTATATCGGCGTATTCCTATTGTTATCAAAGAAGGTAAAGAGAACATTGAGATATTATTATACTGCGATGCCTGCAGTTTGCTTAGAGGAGCCATTGAGATATTATTGTACTGCGATGCCTGCAGTTTGCTTAGAGGAGCCATTGAGATATTATTATACTGCGATACCTGCAGTTTGCTTAGAGGAGCCATCGAGATATTATTACACTGTGATGCCTGCAGTTTGCTTAGAGGAGCCATTGAGATATTATTATTATACTGCGATGCCTGCAGTTTGCTTAGAGGAGCCATTGAGATATTATTATACTGCGATGCCTGCAGTTTGCTTAGAGGAGCCATTGAGATATTATTAGCACTGCGATACCTGCAGTTTGCTTAGAGGAGCCATTGAGATATTATTATACTGCAATGCCTGCAGTTTGCTTAGAAGAGTCATTGATCTATTGGATGTATTGAACTATTGTGATTTACATGATGTGCTTAAACTGTGTCCTATTGACAGTGTATCAGTGATGTCCTTGTTACTGTGGATTAATAAATCGTAAACAACTGTACCACAGCCGTTTCAACATTTCCTGAATATTATATGTACTTTTGGTGTGTGTGATCATCATTGTAATATATTAGGACTACATGCATTCGTGTCCATTGACTTGTCTATAAACCCACACACCATGTAGGCCACCTGTAAGCCCGACTATTCTGTTCGCCTCTAACAGCGCACATAATATAGCCCATCTATATCTATCCAGGTGATGTCCAACGTTTGCTGATGTCATCAAGCAAACAACATTAACAATTGTCATCTGACACCACTTATCGCAACTATATATATATATATATATATATATATATATATATATATATATATATATATATATATATATATATAGATATATATATATATATATATATATATATATATATATATATATATATATATATATATATATATATACACACTTCGACACTGACTTCTAAACAGTGACTATCAACAGTGGTGGCCTCAAAACATCCATTTACGTCTCTACAATGGACACATAACTAAATATAATTCTAAATATGAACGGTATTTCGAGTTTGTTCACAGTATTTCAACATTTTCATTTATTTATTCTATGATTTCTTGAGGAACCCCGGAGGATGATCTGCGGAATCCCCGGGTTCTTTGTCCCACAGAACACTGGCTCAGAAACACTAATCTACAAATTTCAAAAAAGAGAGTAAACTTTTTATGCCAGAGATAAAGGGCCGTATGTCCATGTGTGCAATTTCTGCTTAAAAGTCTTTTATTTTTGAAGCATTTTATTTTACACTCTACGAATTAGCAATAAACTTAATATTTACTTGTTCCAATCCTGAAGCATAGTCCTAGCTGCCCTGCTGATATCTGGCACACCCCTTTTCTTCAACTTTCCCATTCTCTGGGCCAACAGTGTGAGGAACTCAGTTGTATCCTTATAGTCTGGTAGGTTATAGTGTATCATCATCTGGTAACAGTGAAATAATCAGTCGAGCGTTTAGACTATCTCATTAAAAGAAAAACATTTTAAATATATAAAAGTGGTGTCAGAGAAGTTGTTTCATTATCATACAGAACAGCAGTAACCACAAGATCAAAAAAAAAAAAAAAATACACAATAGAAATAATCAGAAGAAATAATTAATGGATATGGCAGGAATAGAATGTGTTGTTAAAACTGAAAAGGGCTGTGAGATGTGCAGTTATACTGGCTAACTTTTGTGGTTGGGAGTAATATCTGCTAGAGTTACCAAGTGACTGCAAAAAAAATCAATGTTTAAAGTATACATACGATTAGAAAATGGAAAGAGATAGAATGAATATGAGTTTTTATTAGAATTATGTGAAATGTGATGGGGACAATACATTCACATAAATACAAATCAATATATCAGTACGGAAAAACATAATTTGAAGCAAAATAAAATCAGTAAAACATAAAGGGAAAAAACTAATCATACAGGACCACTTTTTTGTTATTGCAATATGCACTAAAAGGGCAGAATATAAATTTGCGCAGAAAAAAACCTGGTAGGCCAGTTATCATTAATCAGTAATTCTTCATATCATTTACAAATTTATACTTTTTTTTGTTATTGCAATATGCACTAAAAAAGCAGAATATTCTTCTTCTTCTTCTTGCGATCGCATCTTTGATGGTTACACCGTCAGATGAGTTCTCATGATGAATTCGACTGTTGTTTGAAGTTCCTCTTTAACTCCATATAGCTTTGAGTTTAGTGTTGAGTCATTGGGCCAGTATATCTTTCTTAACTGGTCATACAGAGGACAGTCCTGTAGAACATGCTCAGCAGTTTGTTTCGTTTAATCCACATGTGCACCGGGATATCTTTCTTGGATCATACTCAATGTAGCAGTTCGTTTTTGCAGATCATTATACTCACATCCACTTGTGAGACCACTGACTGATGTATTAATTTGGAGGGCACTGCTGGCCTGCTCCCATGGTACAGGGTGGGCTTCAGTGGTGTTGTCTTCATGGATAGGTCTTCTTGATGCTGTCTTATAAGTCTTTTCCCCCCATGCACAAAGCTGCTACGCTTTAGACGTCCCAATGCCAGATCATCTAGTCTTGCCTTCATTGGGTGCATTGGCATACTGTTGTACTTTTCCATCTGGATCATGGTTTTTGTGTCTCTTCTATAGGACAATGTCTGTAATCCAGCAACCTTCTGCATCTCTGTTATTGGTGTAGTTTTCATGGCTCCTGTAATGAGCCTGAGAGCTTGATTTTGCTCCCCAGTTGGTACCTGCTAATTTTCTGAGTATGCCTAGTCGTCTTCGGGCCTTTCCTTCTGCATTTTCAATATGCTTATTCCATGTAAGCCTTTGGTCAAATGTCACCCCAAGATAGGTGGGGTAGCTTTCTTCCTTGATCACGGTTGTCCCTAGGTGTATGTTAGCTGATTTGTCCTTGGGGGCGAGGGAGAACAGTGTTGTGGAGGTTTTGTCTGTGTTTATTGTGATAAGCCATTTCTCTGCCCATGACACTAGCATGTCTGCTGCCCGCTGCATTCTATAATTTGCTGTGGTGACATTTTCATCAGCGCACCAGAGTACTAGGTCATCTGCATATAAGGCAGCTTTAACTCCTGCAGGGAGATCTTTCACCAGGTCATTGATGTAAACAAGGAAGAGTGTTGGGGAAATTACTCCTCCTTGAGGTACCCCCTGATGGAGCAACACTTTTCTGCTCTGCAGACCGTCAAGAGTGACTCTGGTTCTCCTGGCAAGTATGACTGGATCCATTTCATCATGTTGCCTTGGATTCCACTTCTCCTAAGTTTTGCAATGAGGCCATCTTTCCACACCTTGTCAAAGGCCTGCTTGAAGTCGACCCAGATCGTTAGGACCTTTTTCTTCTCCTGGAAGGCATCTTCTATTGCTTGAGACAAGTAAGTAACTTGGTCTTCTATACTGTAGCATTCTCTAAATCCAGCTTGTTCCGGCACCAGGATCTGCTCAGACTCTAAATACCATTTCAATCTGTGGTTGACTATTCGCTCCATAGTCTTCCCAACACAGCTTGTGAGACTGATTGGCCGGTAACTTGCAGCCTCGGTCTTACATTTCCCTTTCTTTAGTATGGGTATTGTGATGGCTTCTCTCCATACTGTTCCTTTCAACCAGCTGTGGTTGAAAGCATGATGAGAACCCAGCATTGCACACTGAGATTGGGGGGATCACTTGGGCATCAGACTTAATACTGGCTCTTGACTGGATGGCCGCATGCAGGAGATTTCTACAATGGAGGGTTGGCAGGTGGTGGGTATCTGGAAGTGGCTCTGTGCAGGACGTGAGGATTCCTTGGGAGAGCCCAGAACCAGAGCACAGCATTGTGCAAGCTCTGCATAGTTGGAGAGCCCCCTGGATGACGGGGAATGCACAGTGTGCTACCCCACCTATCCCCAACTGCTAACTTAGAACCAGAAGTGGGGTCCTCTGTATGCGTGCCAGGCCAGGATAAAATGCCTGGGAAAGAGACTGGAGCTCAGAACTCCCTAACTCAAAGTTGCAGGATGGCAGAAAAGCCATGGGAAAGACAGGGCTATTTTGAAGATAACGCAACCATATTTTCACCATACGAGCTCGGACGCCGCCTCGGTAAACAAGGTCCGCGCAGAGCAGTGACACCCCCAGGCTGCTTGCGAATAGTCTACTACTGGGAACATAAATAGATTAGGGATGAGCCCACTCTCCCGTTGAACAGGCGCTAAAGTCATAGATACTGGGCCAGAAGGCGCACCGGAAACCACAGTATCACGCAACTCGCTTTTTTTTTTCTATGGAGAGTACACCGTCAAATAAATCTCGTACTGGTGCTCGCCCTGTGGAGCTCCACCAGGCAGGTGCAGTGCCGGGGTCTGAGCCTCGACAGAGCCCACCCTCAGCTACTGGAGGACCCTCTAGACCGTCTTGTGGAGTCAGCAGACGGCGGAGGAGAACTACTGACCAAAACAAAACAGAAAAAGAGAAACCCAGAGTGCCACTTGTCATGATGCACTGGAATGCAGAGGGAGTGAACAGCAAGCAGGCTGGATACAGCAAAAAGACAGAGCTAGAAAACATCTTGTATGAGAAGCAAGTCAGTGTTTGCTGTATCCAAGAGACTCACTTGAAAGCAGATCAAACCTTTAAAATAAGGGGATACTAATGCTTCAGATCTGACAGAAAAGATAGACGAAAAGGAGGAGTACTTACTCTTGTAAGGAATAACATTCATGCACACGAAAGGAAAACCTTCATGGATGGAGCAGAATATCAGCTGTTGCAGATAAAGGTAGACAAGATGGAAATAAAACTCCTGAACTATTACTGTCCGAACAACAAACCCCTGAGTCTCAGCTCTATACAGGTACCAGCCACCAACTTTATAGCAGTTGGAGACTTTAATAGCCACTCCCAGAGCTGGGGCTATAACCATCTGGATCACAGAGGTGAAGAGGTTGAAACTTGGCAAGATGATCACTCCCTAATCCTAGTCAATAATGCCACAGATACTCCTACCTTCTACTCCAGAGGATGGCACACAACTTCAACACCAGATCTTGCCTTCTCCACACCAGATATAGCTGGATCTATTAGTAGAGAAGTAGGAGACCAACTAGGGGGAAGCGACCATCGCCCAATCTTTCTTACTGTCCAGAGTGCAACTCTCAGTACAGGCCCATCCATTACAAGATGGAACTACAAAAAAGCCAACTGGGGTTTATTCAGGCATCAGGTGAACACGCTGCTGTCTACCCTCAAGGTACAGAACAGAGACATTAATGAAATGGTAAAAGACTTCAACAGATGCATACTACAAGCTGCAAAAGAAACCATTCCCAAAGGATGCTGGCGTAACTACATACCATACTGGTCCAGCACACTCCAAGAACGTCAGGAAGCTATGGACAGGACTAGAAAGGACGCAGAGTCTCAGCCTTCACTTGAAACTCACAACAAATGGAAAAAGGCTGTAGCAGAGTTTCAGAGAACAAAGCTAGAAGAAAAACGGAAAAGCTGGAGAACTAAAACGGCATCGCTGAACCTTGAGAAAGACGGCAGAAAACTTTGGAGATTAGTCAAGTCTCTAAATGAAGAGCGTTCCTCACCTAGGCAGACTATCACATTGGATGAAGGTGGCAAACTTTTCAGAGGAAAACAAGCTGCAGACTTGTTTGCTAGAAGATACAGTTCAGAAAGCAGAATATAAATTTGTACAGAGAAAAGTGGCTAGGCCAATTATCATTAATCAGTAGTTATTCCTTTGATAGTCTACACCGCCCATCATTGTGGAAGATACTTACAATCTATGGTTTTCCAACAAAATATGTGAATATAATCAAAGCGCTATATGACAATGCAAGATGTTGTGTTAGAACAAATAAAGGGAATACAGAATGGTTTACAGTAGAAACAGGGGTGAAACAAGGCTGTATTATGTCACCACTACTTTTTGGAATAGCTATTGATTGGGTTATGAGAAACTATACCCACAATGAACAATTGGGTATAAAATGGACAAATGGAAAATTCCTGGGGGACCTGGATTTCGCAGATGATGTAGCATTCTTAAGTTCAACACCAAGACAATCCCAAGAAGCAATAAATAATTTGTGTCATCTCTCGGTTAAAATTGGTCTCCAAATAAATGCCTCTAAAACTAAAGCTATGAACTTTTCTAACGAGACCTTTGATATCATCTTGAACGGGGAAAAACTACAGAAAGTTGAAAGTTTCAATTATTTAGGCAGTAAAATGACTCAGGATGGTGACACAACAAGAGAAATCCATACTAGAATTGCTTTGGCAGCTAGCGCCTTCAATAGATTATCTAACATTTGGAAATTACGATCATTGAATATACATACCAAGCTTCGTCTGTTTAATTCAAATGTTATCTCAGTGTTAACATACGGCTGTGAGAGTTGGAAAATAACAAAATCATTGGAGAACAAGCTGAATACATTCGAGAACAAATGTCTTAGAAAACTCATGAACATCAGTTGGAAAGAATTCAAGACTAATCGACAAATAAGAGAAGACTCTAGGCAGAAATATGTCTCCGACTATATAAGGAAAAGACGATGGTCATATATCGGTCATGTCCTACGAATGCAAAACAACAGAATACCACTACAGGCGCTCACTATTATTATTATTATTCATATAATTTACAAATGTAAATTTTGTTATTACAATATGCACTAAACAAGCAGAATATAAATTTACATTGAAAAAAGTGGCAGAACAATTATCATTAATCAGTAATTCTCATATCATTTACAAATTTATACTTTTATTATGTGAAAGGAATGTAAAGAAAATTTAATTTCTACTGTCTTAGTGCATAGGTTAAGGGGAGGTTTAACCCCCAAAAATGAAGAATTTCATTGAAAATATCAAATTTTAGATACATATTGCACTGGAATGTACATTCATTTGCCCACATTTCTGTATGTTTATTTTCACTAAAACCTTTGTGGGTGATTTTATATAAATTTTTAAAGTATGTCAGGTAAGTGTATTTTTACCTAATTATATATGTAAAATATACAAATTGGTATATTTGTGATGCTATATTGCTTCTAATGCATGGATTTTAATTTTCGGTACCGTATTCATTTCCCTGAAGCAAACAGAATTCAAGTTTTTCAAACATAGTTTCATGTGTAAAAATAATTTTGACTGGCTAATTTTTATTAACCATGGGGTCCTTTGATGGGTCATCAAAATAACAACATCACTGGAGGTATACCAGTAGAGTGGTAGGGTACCTCCTTATACGCAAATAAAGCTGCAGGTAAGAACGAATCACAGGATTCTGGTTTCTCCTGTGCGAGCTTACATAAATTTGTAAGTAAGAGTCCCGTTAAATCTTTCCACTTGTCCAATCGATTGTGGATGATAAAATGTGCGGACGAGAATATTTTGAAAAATCCTAAAAACTTCCTCCATCAGTTTCCCTCTGAACTGGGAACCATTGTCAGTTAATATCTGATAAGGGTATCCTAATCTTGTGAATATTGAGAGCAAAGCCTCTCCTACATGTACTGAGTCTGCTGAGGGTAGAGCAATCGCTTCCCCCCACATAGTACATGTCTACCAGAGAAATGATGTACTTTTTCGGAAACTGACAAAAAGTGCATACAGTCTGCTGAAATGAAGAATTTAATGAAAAGTAAGCTGCAAAGTATGACACAGAACATGGAATCAATAAAGGAAAATACCAAAGATGATTCCTACATAGCAGGGGGATACTAATGTGAGTAAATTTTGTGTAAAAGTGTAATTCCTCCCTTTTTTCTTAATTTTCTCAAAACCTCATTTTTCACACAAATGTTGGCACGTTGCCCATGATTTTTCAAAAACTATTAGTGATACAGCAGTAAATTTTGGGCCACATGCTGTACACATAGTGCTCATTAAAATAAACTAAAATAAAGGATATATGTTAAACTACAAAACTGTTAAGAAATAGCTAAGATACCCCCTTTAAAAATTTCAACTATTTTTCGATTGGTATGTTAAAATCCAAAAAAAACTCAGATATCAAACCAATCAAAATTATTTTAGTATACAATAATTATCATATATTAACAAATGAAACAGCCAAATTTCATAACTCAAGTTGTACTCACATTTGAGATATCTTGGGCAACAAAATACCCAAAAAAGCTAAAATTTGCCTTTTTTTCACTGTTTTTCCGCCATAGATTGCAGGTTTTTAGTATATACCTCAATGTTTTGTATTTTTTTCAGTCATTTTGCTTGTATAAATGACCAGATATAGATATTAACTTATAATTCTGTGTTTTTCATTTTGGGGGTTTAATCTCCCCTTAAAACATTAAAAGTAGGTCCCTACAAACATTTTTCCTTCACTCGTTTTGTGACTAAGTTATAAATGAGCATTAATTTTTCTCAACCCTTGCCAATTTCCATAAATTAAATATGATCTTTGAATAAAATCCACAGATTTTAAACATTACAAATATATAAACTTCATGTGGTTAAATAAAAGATTTCAAACCAAACCATACTATGTCCCATTAGTCAGTTAAACTTCTTCTTCAAGTACTATGCCTAGTGGCATAGGAGATCATGTCTCTCCACACTTTCCTGTCTCCAGTACAATTTATCAGGTCTGTTGCCGACTTCTTTCCATGCCACGATGCCAAACTGTCCAGTATTTGCTCTCTTTGTCTTCCCCTGTCTCTTTCTCCTTCTATCTTACCTGTTGTTACGATATATTCCAGCTTTCCTCTTCTCATAACATGCCCCAAAAAAAGTAGATTGCTTCTTTCTAACTTGTGAAATAAGTTTCCTTTGTGCATTGGCCTCTTTCAGGACATCCTCATTACTCTTTTTGGTTGTCCATGGTATTTTTCACATTCTTCTGTAAAACCACATCTCTGTGGCCTCCAGTGCTTTCCCTACTTGTTTACGAATTGTCCATGACTCACTCCCATATGTCAGGATTGGCTCTATATAACACTGAAAAACTCTTTTACTTCCATTAACAAAGAATTGTTGCATAAAATACTCTTCAATTTATAGAACGCTGTTTTTGTCTGAGCTATTCTGCTCTACACTTCTGATATGCAGCGTATATCCGTTGTTATTAGTGTGCCCAGGTATTTGAGTCTATTATCATGTTTTTAAACTGTTCTATTTACTTTGATAGTGCATTCAGGGGAAGCCATTTTCTTTGAGACAACCATTACTTCTGTATTTTTTGCTATTAAGGCAGAGGCCTTCATTTTTACTTTCTGTCACTATTGTATCAACTATTTTCTGCAGCTATTTTTCACTTTTGCTATTAAAGACTGTATGATCAGAGTATATCAAGTTGTTTATATTATGTCCACCAACGGATATTCCTGATATGTCCTCCAGTGATCTCATTATAATTTCACCGTACATCATAGTCAATAGGTAAAGGATCCTGTTACACGTCCACTGAGGCATATTGGTAATATGGTGTTAGGCCCATATTTTCTTGACCACTGGCATCACGCAGTCCACCTTAATAGGTAGCATTAAATATTACTTACTTACTTAGTCGTTCCCCTTCTACCATGAGGTGTAGAGGTTTGGAAGAGAGAGCGTCAGACTATCCTATTGGCTGTCTTCCTCCTGGCCTGGTTCCATTCTAGTCCTCGGTCCTTCAAAGATTGTCTAATGTTGTCCTCCCAACGAACTCTGGGTCGTCCTGGGGGTCTGGATCCCTGGCTCTTTGTTTCCCATGCTTGTCGTGGTACCTCTACACCTCACGGTAGAAGGGGAACGACTAAGTAAGTAAGCTTGTCGTGGTAGCCGATCTTCTCCCATTCTGCAGACATGGCCAAACCATCTTAGTTGGGACTGTTCTACTTCGGTCTGCAGGGGGTGGGATTTTAGGCCTTGACGTATCGTCTGGTTGCGGACCATGTCTCTTCTTGTTACTTCAACCACCTTCCTCAGATACCTCATTTCTGAGGTTTGGATCTGGCTTTTGTGGGATGTAGTCATTGCCCATGACTCGCATCCATATGTCAAGACTGGCCTTTTCCAGTTGGAGGTAACGAGATCATCTCGTGTTTTAGGCATTGTTACATCAATAACAAAACAAAACTGAGATTCCGAACCAGAATGTAAACACGCGGCCACATTGTTGTTGCCGCCATCTTCGTTTTCTTACCAACCTCTTTCTTGCTGAGGAATCCTTGATTTATGGCCTGAAAAAGTCTCCCAGCTGCTGCTTTTCGAGTGGCCAACTCTTCTTTGATGCCTCCCATTCGGTCTATAATAGCTCCGAGGTATTTAAAGTGGTCAACCTGCTCCAGGATCTGTTCTCCCAGCTTAATCTGATGTCTTTTTTCTTCTCGTGATATCACCATGGATTTTGTTTTAGAGCTGCTTATGACCATCCCTCTGCCATCAATGGTACCTATACCTTGTAGCGGTATGGCAGCTTGTGTACCCTGACAATCCCCAGAGCTATGCCAGTGGGAGTTTTACTCCTGGTAGGTTCAACCATGCTGGACTGGTCTGCGTGGGTAGGGGTCAGACAAAAGCTGGTACCCTGGTCCTCCAGGTTGGGGGTTTTAGCACAGGGCCGACACCCCTGTCTGTGTAAAAAATCACACACGTTACGGAAACAGCAATAAATGGAAATACTTTGATGCGGGACGGACATCCAGAGTCTCAGGCTCGTATGACTGACAGTGGTGAAAGCCGAAAGGAAGCCACTGGCATGAAAACGGATGCCCAGACCGCAAAACACGAAACCAGAATTGGTTTTTGGAATGTCAGAACTATGAACGAGGCAGGAAAGCTGAGACAGATTACAGCAGAGATGAGGAATTACAAACTACATATCCTGGGAATAAGCGAGAGCAGATGGACAGGGATGGGGAGAATAAAAACAGCTACAGGGGAAACAGTACTTTATTCTGGTAGAGAGGACAGTCAGCACAACGAAGGTGTAGCCATTATCCTTAAGAAAGGAATGGAAAGGTCTCTACTGGAATGGAAACCCATTAACAACAGACTAATAAGAGCAAGACTGAGAGGGAGATTCACCAACACCACAATTATACAATGTTATGCACCAACAAATGACAGCGACGAAGAGATCAAGGACGATTTCTATCAACAGGTACAAAAGGAAATGGAAACTGTACCCAGGTACGATCTTATTATAGTAATGGGAGACCTAAATGCGAAAGTTGGAACACACAATAATTATAACGAAAGAGTAATGGGGAAATGCGGCAGTGGAACAGTAAATGAGAATGGGGACAAATTAATAAACTTCTGCAGTATTAACAACCTGGTCATCGGAGGAACACTTTTTCAACACAAAGAAGTGCACAAGTTAACATGGGAATCACCAAACGGACAAGACAAAAACCAGATAGATCACATAATGATCAATGGCAGATGGAGACATGCACTACAAGACGTGAAAGTAAGAAGAGGCGCAGATGTGGGAAGTGATCATCACCTAGTAGTAGCAAGACTGAAGGTGAAACTCAGAGCTGCTGGACCAGTTGCAGTCAAACAGAAAAGATACAACATCACGAAACTTAAGGACCCCCTCACCAGAAAAGCGTTTGTGGTCGACGTAAAGAGACGATATCTGATTACCAAAAGCCAGGAAAGAACAGAGACCGACGATGTGGACCAGAAATTCAACACCATCTCAACAATATATAAAGAAAGCAGCAAGTCATGCTTGGGATTCCAGGAAAGAAAGAGCCAAGACTGGATAACACCAGAAACGCTAAACACCATAGCGAAGAGAAAGGAAATGAAAAGGAAGAAAACAGAAGCTAAGTCTCCCAGGTTAAAGGCAATATATAGTGAACAGTACAGTCAGCTGGACAAGGAAGTAAAACGTCAAACCCGTGCTAACAAAAGGACATTTCTGGATGACCTTGCAAGACAGGCAGAAGAAGCAGCACTGAGAAATGAACAAAGCACAGTTTATAAAATAACTAAAGCTATCAGTGGAAAACGAGGTGCAAACAACATAACGTTAGTAAGAGACAAGCAAGGAAATCTCATCACCACAGCACAGGGGCAGGAAACAAGGTGGGCAGAGCACTTCAGAGAAACACTGAATAAGGAACCACCAGAGACTCAGCTGAATGTTCCTGAGGCTGAAAGTGACTTAGACGTAAATACAGACATTCCACGAAAAGAAGAAATTATCACAGCTATCAAAGGGCTAAAAAATGGAAAAGCGCCTGGTCACGACAATCTGAATGCTGAGCTATTCAAGACAGACCCTGAACTAGCAGCAGAACTATTAGAACCACTATTTGCACAAGTCTGGGAAACTGAGACAACACCAACAGAGTGGAGTAAAGGAACAATTGTCAAATTGCCCAAGAAGGGCGACCTTGCAGACTGCAACAACTGGAGAGGAATTACCCTCCTCTCAGTTCCCAGCAAAATACTAGGCAGGATAATCATCCAGAGAATTTCAAAAGCAGTTGACCATAAACTGAGGAAAGAACAAGCGGGCTTCAGAAAGAACAGAAGATGTGCAGATCATATATTTGCCCTCAGGAACATTATAGAGCAGTGCTCAGAATGGCAGAGACAGCTGTACATTAACTTTGTTGATTTTGAAAAGGCTTTCGACAGCATACACAGGGACAGCCTATGGAAAATTCTGAGGGCTTATGGAATTCCCAGCCGCATTGTTTCCATTATAAAAAGCCTCTATTCTAACTTTACGTGCAGTGTTGGATCGAGTAATGTAACTTTCGAAGTGAAAACAGGAGTACGACAGGGATGCCCCTTATCAACAACATTATTTTTGACAGTCATAGATTGGGTGATGCGCCAGACAACAGAGGGCAGTCCAAGAGGAATTAGATGGACAATGTTTTCTACACTGGAAGATTTGGAATATGCAGATGACATTGCACTGCTCGCGCATTCACACCAACACATTCAAGACAAAACTGATAGACTGAATAAGTATGGCCAGCAGGTTGGCCTGAACATCAATCTGAAGAAGACGGAGGTCATGACACTAAATGTGGGCAATCCTGAGCCAATAACAGTAAGGAACCAGAAGTTAGAACAGACAGACACATTTACTTACCTAGGAAGCATAGTAACACCTGACGGCGGAACAAGCAAGGACATTAACAACAGAATGAATAAAGCGAGAACAGCCTTTGCTATTCTCAACAACATTTGGAAGTCTTCCCAGTACAGCACAAACACCAAATTAAGACTGTATGAGAGCTGCGTACTTTCTGTGCTTCTCTATGGTGCGGAATGTTGGAGAGTAACAGAGAAGGAAATGTCGAAACTGTCCTCCTTCCACACAATCTGCCTAAGGAAAATTCTCCGAATCTTTTGGCCAAACACCATCAGCAACCAAGAACTACTTATTCGGAGTAACCAGGAGGACATGCACACCATCATAGCTGGCAGACGCTGGAGTTGGGTTGGCCATGTCCTCAGAAGGGACCCTGATACCATCGCAAGAACAGCTATGCTATGGACCCCCGAGGGAAAGCGAAAGAGAGGCCGACCAAAAACAACTTGGCGGAGAACTGTGGAAGCTGAGATGCAAAGAATGAACCACAGTTGGGGCACTGTACGAAGGATGGCCGCCGACCGAGCAAAGTGGAATTAATTTGTTGCTGCCCTACAAGACGCCACCAGGCGTGATGGCCGCTGACTGCTTTGACGGTTGGCGGTTATGGATCAAAGAAGAAGAAGATGACCATCTCTCTCTTCTCCAGCTCTTCCTTCCAGACTTGCAGGTTGGATTGGAGATGTGCCTCTGATTTAGCAATCAGGGCAACATCATCAGCAAATGCCAGCTCTGAAATACAGACCTGTCTCATCTTCAAGTACCCCACTGAATACTTTCTTGTTCTCTCCTTACATGCCTTGATGACATCATCCATGAGGAGTATGAAAAAATAAGGTGATAGGATATCACCTTGTCTTACACCAGTGGTGGTCCTGAACTCTTCTGACTTATGGTTTGCTGTCCTCACATAATTTCTGCAAGACTTGTAGAAGCTCTGTATAGCATGAATCAGAGGTACTGGAATGTTCTTCCTTGCCAAACAGTCCCAAAGTTTGCTCCAGGGGACCCTGTCAAACGCCTTTTCCAGATCTATGAAACAAAGATGGATCTCACTCTTATACTCAAGAGCCTTTTCACTCAGCTGTCTGAGTGTGAAGATTAGGTCTTGAGTACTTCGGTTTGCTCGGAATCCACACTGGACCTCATCCAATTGTGGCTCAGCTAGGCATCGGAGTCTCTGCTCTAGGATTCTAGAGTAGATTTTACCAGGGACACTGAGAAGTGATATGCCTCTATGGTTTCCGCATTGTCGATTGTCACCCTTTTTGAAAATTGGTGTTATGATGGCAATCTCCCAATCCTTTGGTATGGTCTTGTTGCACCACGCTGCCTGTAGGACCCTTAAGAGTAATAGGTCGCCTGATGCTCCCATGTACTTAACCATTTCTGGTGTTATACCATCATGCCCTGCTGCTTTGCCCATCTTGATTTTCTCCAGTGCTGCCTTCAGTTCTTCCATCTTTATGTCATCTTCATCACTCCTCTTCTGTGCTAGTGGTTATCATTTCTGATGCTTGAACCTGCTCACTATCAAGGAGTTCTGAGAAATATTCTTTCCATCTTTCCATTACTTCCTTCGGGGCAGTAAGCAATTTGCCTTGCTTGTCCTTTATAAATTTGAGAGGGCATTGTTTTTCCTTCCTCATGTTCTTTAGGGTCTTATAGAACAATTTCTGGTTTTCTTGCGCATCTTTTTCTAGCTTTTCTCCAAATTCTTCCCAGGACTTCTGTTTTGCTGCTAGCACCTTGTTCTTTGCTTCTGTTCTGAGAATCACATATTCTCTATATTTCTCTATTTGTTCTGCTGTGTTTTTAGCTCCTAAGTATTGTTTCCATGCCATTTTCTTCTCTCTTATTTTCTCTTTGACTTCCTCTGTCCACCAAGGTGTCCTCTTTCTCTTGTTCCCAAGTCGGACTTCACCACATGCTTTTGCAGCAGCTGTCTTTATGATGTCCTTGAATTTAAGCCAGAGGGCTTCCAAGTCATCAGGTTGTTGTTCTGTGTTTCTCACCGCTTTAGCAATAAGCCCCTGATATCTGGTCTTAATTTCTGGCTCTCTCAGCTTGTAGGTCTTAATGCTCATTTCTCCCGTTTGTTTACTTGGTTTCTTGCATGATGTTGGGCAGTTCCTAGGCTGAGCAACTCTTTCAGTTGTTCTTTTGATTGTAAGCAGGTAGTGATCACTTCCAATCTCTGGCCCCCTCCAGACTCTAGCATCCCGGACATATTTGAATGAGCTCCTCCTAAAAATGGCATAGTCAATCACTGACTTCTCATTCTTTGTTGGTTCACATCTAGTGTGTGCATGTATGCGCTAATGGGGGAACTTTGTGTTTGTAATGATCAGATTCTGCTCACTGCAAAATCTAAGGAGTCGCTTTCCATTGTCATTGAGAGTATCTTCTCCATATCTTCCGATAACTCCACCCCATCTAGCATGGTCATTTCCAACTCTGGCATTGAAATCTCCGAGCATGATAACACTGACAAACAACATTTTTCTTTCTTATATAAGAATAAGTGTTCTTAGGTCAGTTTCTTGCGCTGATTTCAAATTTGAAATCCGTTTATCTCTATCACATCGGGTTCTTAAGATATTTGTGAATAAATATATTTTTGGGAAACCGTTATTTGCTCCGTTTCATTTTTACTATATAACTTATTAAAAATTAATAAAATGCAAAATAATTCTACTTTTTATACTGCTTAAAGATGCATGACATATGTTACGCTATTTTTCAAATAGTTGCTGTATTTTGAAATAATTCTGAGCGAAATATGGCTTCTAGAAGTTGTAGAAATTCGGCTGATAATTCGGCTGATCTGTTGTGTTACGTGTGCGGATATTTTACCGATCGTGTTCACCAGAAAAACTTTACACCATTACTAAAGAAAGCATATGAACTTTATTTCGATTCGAAAGTTGATGATGCAAATAAATCTTGGAAGCCAAATGCAGTTTGTTCGACTTGTGCAAATACATTGGCAGGTTGGTTACGAAAATCGCCGAAGCATAAGTCGATGCCTTTTGGAGTGCCAGTAATATGGCGTGAACCGACAAATCACGCTACTGATTGTTACTTCTGCTTGATAAATATCCATAGTTTCACTTTTAAAACTAGAAAGTCTGTGGTTTATCCAAATATTGAATCGGTTTCGAAACCAGTGCCTCATGATCCAATCACGTGTCCGATCCCAGTTCCACCAGAACAATATCCGTTGGACGTGAATGAACCATCAGAAAATGATAGTTTACCTGCTTTAGAAACTAATTCTGACTCGGATTATATACCGGTGAATGATGGTGTTCACTTAATTAACCATTCAGAACTTTCAAATCTAATACGTGATCTCGCTCTTACCAAAGGACAAGGGAATTACTCGGTTCGCGACTCAAAGAATGGAATCTTTTAGCGCCCAATACTCCGATATCTAAATTTCATCATAGACACAGAGAACTTGTTCAATACTTTGAGATGGATGATGACATTTGCTATTGCAAAGATGTAAACGGTCTAATGGTGCACCTCGGTCATGAGCACATAGTCAACGAATGGCGACTTTTCATCAACTCTTCCAAGACTAGTCTAAAAGCTGTGTTATTGCATAACGGAAATTTATTTTCATCAATTCCAGTCGCCTACTCTGTTCATATGAAAGAAACTTATGACAATATGGCTATACTTTTGGCAAAAATAAAGTACAATGACTACCAATGGTGGTTTTGTGTAGACCTAAAGGTCATTGCAATTCTCACGGGCATGCAGACTGGGTATACTAAATTTTGTTGGTTCCTATGTGAATGGGACAGCCGCAACAGACAGGAACATTATGCAAGAAAGGTGTGGCCTATCAGAGATCGTATGCAGCTCGGGCATAAAAATGTAATACACGAGCCATTAGTTAACAAAGACAGCATCATTTTACCACCGTTACATATAAAGTTGGGGCTCATGAAGAATTTCGTAAAAGCGTTAGATAAAACGAGCGAAGTTTTCACTTATCTTCGAGAAAAGTTTCCACAAGTTAGCGATGCAAAGATAAAGGAAGGTATCTTTGTAGGACCTCAGATTAGGAAAGTTATTGCAGACAAACAATTCGAGAACTTGTTACATGGTAGTGAACTTCGCGCATGGATGGCATTCAAATCGATCGTCGATAACTTTCTGGGAAATCACAAATCTGTCGACTATGTGCATACTGTTAAGCAGTGCATAGATGCATACAGAATTATGGGCTGTAACACGTCCCTCAAAATCCATTTGCTCGATTCGCATCTTGACTTTTTCCCTGACAACCTTGGCGAAGTCAGCGATGAACATGGAGAACGATTCCATCAAGATATCACTGTAATGGAGTCACGTTATCAAGGACGGTGGAGTGTGACCATGTTTGCCGATTATTGTTGGATGCTTCATCGCGATGTACCACATGCCATTCGCCGACGAAAGTCGACTGCAAAGAAATTCAAGCCTACATAACTGTTATACCTCTTGTACGAATGATGTTTATAATACTGAATGCGTTGTTAAAAAACTTCAATTGCGTATTTCTAGAGATCCCGACCTGATAGAGAAAAACGGTTTGCAGATTTAAAAACAGCGCATTAAAATTAACCAGAAAAACATACAAATGTTAGACAAAGAAAAAAAATTTTTTTTTTTTGTTAGCCAGTGTAATTTCATCTAGGCAGTCGTCCACTGTCCTTTGAAGCAGCTCGAAGAATTCCTCCTTGACCTCTGCTCTCTCATCCTCATTTGGCCCATACACTATGACCAGGTTGACTATGGTTTCTCCTTCTTTTAGTTTTACAACCATAATGCGCTCCGAGACAAAGTTCCATCCCTTGATACTATCTTTCTGGTTTTTGGCCACAATGCAACCCACGCCCCCTTTAGCTCTTTCAGACGTGGGTACACCACTGTAGAGCAGCGTGTTGCCATCGAGATCCATGACTCCTTGTCCCTTTTTCTTTGTTTCCGTTATAGCCAGGATTTCTAATTTTGCTTTCCTCATCTCTTCCACCAGCTTCTCTTCTTTCCCATTTATACTTCTTGTGTTCCATAAGTCGTAGTCCGTAGCCTTTAGAATCAGTCCGGTTTTCTCTCTTGTAGTTCGCGTAATCATGGTTTAAAGCAAACAGGTGATTGGCCTGTTGTGCCTTTGCATGGTAGAGAGGAGCGGCCTCCATGCAGGCCGCCCTCCTCCTTTTTCAGCCGGGCTTGGCTCTCCACATGTAAGCCTACCTTGCCGTGGTTGGAGAGCTTGAGCGCCCCAATGATCCCGGGAGCTATGCCGGCGGGAGTTTTACTCCTGGCAGGGTCACCCAAGCCGGACAGGTCCTGGGTGAGGGGCCAGACTAAATGGGCTGAGGAGTGGGTGGAACCCTATAGGTGTAGATGCAGAACCCACCGGCGAGTGGTACATGCTCTGGTCTGCACCAATCCACCCCCACTTCATGGGTTAAATGCTTTCTTGCCTCATTCTTCACTGTTTGTCGTCTATCACGCCCACGGCGACCGTTGCCTCAATTGGCTGTGTGTGGTGTACCCGGAAACGGGGCCTCCCAGCACTGAGGCACAGTTAAGTCCCCGATGTCACTTATCGGTGCAGAATTGAGAGAGATGGCTGAGCATCACAATCCCCCCTGTGTTGCAGCATGATGAGAACCCAGCATTGCACACTGAGCTTGGGGGGGATCACTTGGGCACCAGACTTAATACTGGCTCTTGACTGGATGGCCGCATGCAGGAGATTTCTACAATGGAGGGTTGGCAGGTGGTGGGTATCTGGAAGTGGCTCTGTGCAGGACGTGAGGATTCCTTGGGAGAGCCCAAAACCAGAGCACAGCATTGTGCAAGCTCTGCATAGTTGGAGAGCCCCCTGGATGACGGGGAATGCACAGTGTGCTACCCCACCTATCCCCAACTGCTAACTTAGAACCAGAAGTGGGGTCCTCTGTATGCGTGCCAGGCCAGGATAAAACGCCTGGGAAAGAGACTGGAGCTCAGAACTCCCTAACTCAAAGTTGCAGGATGGCAGAAAAGCCACGGGAAAGACAGGGCTATTTTGAAGATAACGCAACCATATTTTCACCATACGAGCTCGGACGCCGCCTCGGTAAACAAGGTCCGCGCAGAGCAGTGACACCCCCAGGCTGCTTGCGAATAGTCTACTACTGGGAACATAAACAGATTAGGGATGAGCCCACTCTCCCGTTGAGCAGGTGCTAAAGTCGTAGATACTGGGCCAGAAGGCGCACCGGAAACCACAGTATCATGCAACTCGCTTTTTTTTTTCTATGGAGAGTACACCGTCAAATAAATCTCGTTCTGGTGCTCGCCCTGTGGAGCTCCACCAGGCAGGTGCAGTGCCGGGCTCTGAGCCTCGACAGAGCCCACCCTCAGCTACTGGAGGACCCTCTAGACCGTCTTGTGGAGTCAGCAGACGGCGGAGGAGAACTACTGACCAAAACAAAACAGAAAAAGAGAAACCCAGAGTGCCACTTGTCATAATGCACTGGAATGCAGAGGGAGTGAACAGCAAGCAGGCTGGATACAGCAAAAAGACAGAGCTGGAAAACATCTTGTATGAGAAGCAAGTCAGTGTTTGCTGTATCCAAGAGACTCACTTGAAAGCAGATCAAACCTTTAAAATAAGGGGATATCAATGCTTCAGATCCGACAGAAAAGATAGACGAAAAGGAGGAGTACTTACTCTTGTAAGGAATAACATTCCTGCACACGAAAGGAAAACCTTCATGGATGGAGCAGAATATCAGCTGCTGCAGATAAAGGTAGACAAGATGGAAATAGAACTCCTGAACTATTACTGTCCGAACAACAAACCTCTGAGTCTCAGCTCTATACAGGTACCAGCCACCAACTTTATAGCAGTTGGAGACTTTAATAGCCACTCCCAGAGCTGGGGCTATAACCATCTGGATCACAGAGGTGAAGAGGTTGAAACTTGGCAAGATGATCACTCCCTAATCCTAGTCAATAATGCCACAGATACTCCTACCTTCTACTCCAGAGGATGGCACACAACTTCAACACCAGATCTTGCCTTCTCCACACCAGATATAGCTGGATCTATTAGTAGAGAAGTAGGAGATCAACTAGGGGGAAGCGACCATCGCCCAATCTTTCTTACTGTCCAGAGTGCAACTCTCAGTACAGGCCCAGCCATTACAAGATGGAACTACAAAAAAGCCAACTGGGGTTTATTCAGGCATCAGGTGAACACGCTGCTGTCTACCCTCAAGGTACAGAACCGAGATATTAATGAAGTGGTAAAAGACTTCAACAGATGCATACTACAAGCTGCAAAAGAAACCATTCCCAAAGGATGCCGGCGTAACTACATACCATACTGGTCCAGCACACTCCAAGAACGTCAGGAAGCTATGGACAAGGCTAGAAAGAACGCAGAGTCTCAGCCTTCACTTGAAACTCACAACAAATGGAAAAAGGCTGTAGCAGAGTTTCAGAGAACAAAGCTAGAAGAAAAACGGAAAAGCTGGAGAACTAAAACGGCATCGCTGAACCTGAGAAAGACGGCAGGAAACTTTGGAGATTAGTCAAGTCTCTAAATGAAGAGCGTTCCTCACCAAGGCAGACTATCACATTGGATGAAGGTGGCAAACTTTTCAGAGGAAAACAAGCTGCAGACTTGTTTGCTAGAAGATACAGTTCAGAAAGCAACTTACCCATTAACATAGACCATCAGAGAGAGATAAGAAAAGAAATACTGGCAACCATGGGACAGACAGATACTCCTGCCCCAATGAGGGAACCCATCACACTAGGAGAACTACAGAAGGCTATTTCCAAGCTTAAGTTTCAAAAGTCACCCGGCCCAGACAAAATCAGCAACGAAATGCTAGTAAATCTGAGCTCAGCAGCAAAGACAAAACTGCTTGAGATATTCAACCACAGCTGGTTGAAAGGAACGGTACCCCAAGTATGGAGAGAAGCCATCACAATACCCATACTAAAGAAAGGGAAATGTAAGACCGAGGCTGCAAGTTACCGGCCAATCAGTCTCACAAGCTGTGTTGGGAAGACTATGGAGCGAATAGTCAACCACAGATTGAAATGGTATTTAGAGTCTGAGCAGATCCTGGTGCCGGAACAAGCTGGATTTAGAGAATGCTACAGTATAGAAGACCAAGTTACTTACTTGTCTCAAGCAATAGAAGATGCCTTTCAGGAGAAGAAAAAGGTCCTAACGATCTGGGTCGACTTCAAGCAGGCCTTTGACAGGGTGTGGAAAGATGGCCTCATTGCAAAACTTGGGAGAGGTGGAATCCAAGGCAACATGATGAAATGGATCCAGTCATACTTGCATAACAGGAGAACTAGAGTCACTCTTGACGGTCTGCAGAGCAGAAAAGTGTTGCTCCATCAGGGGGTACCTCAAGGAGGAGTAATTTCCCCTACACTCTTCCTTGTTTACATCAATGACCTGGTGAAAGATCTCCCTGCAGGAGTGAAAGCTGCCTTATATGCAGATGACCTAGTACTCTGGTGCGCTGATGAAAATGTCACCACAGCAAATTATAGAATGCAGCGGGCAGCAGACATGCTAGTGTCATGGGCAGAGAAATGGCTTATCACAATAAACACAGACAAAACCTCCACAACACTGTTCTCCCTCGCCCCCAAGGACAAATCAGCTAACATACACCTAGGGACAACCGTTATCAAGGAAGAAAGCTACCCCACCTATCTTGGGGTGACATTTGACCAAAGGCTTACATGGAATAAGCATATTGAAAATGCAGAAGGAAAGGCCCGAAGACGACTAGGCATACTCAGAAAATTGGCAGGTACCAACTGGGGAGCAAATGAACGAAATCTAAAGAAGATTTATAGTGGAGTAATAAGACCACACTTAGAGTTTAGCTCAGCAGCATGGTCATCAGCTGCTAACTCACATCTGCAGTCCTTGGACAAGGTGCAAAATCAAGCTCTCAGGCTCATTACAGGAGCCATGAAAACTACACCAATAACAGAGATGCAGAAGGTTGCTGGATTACAGACATTGTCCCATAGAAGAGACACAAAGACCATGATCCAGATGGAAAAGTACAACAGTATGCCAACGCACCCAATGAAGGCAAGACTAGATGATCTGGCATTGGGACGTCTAAAGCGTAGCAGCTTTGTGCATCGGGGAAAAAGACTTATAAGACAGCATCAAGAAGACCTATCTATGAAGACAACACCACTGAAGCCCACCCTATACCCTGTACCATGGGAGCAGGCCAGCAGTGCCCTCCAAATTAATACGTCGGTCAGTGGTCTCACAAGTGGATGTGAGTATAATGATCTGCAAAAACGAACTGCTACATTGAGTATGATCCAAGAAAGCTATCCCGATCAATCATGGATACATGCCTATACAGATGGATCAGCAACTAATGCTGTTAGGAATGGAGGTGCCGGTATCTTTATCTCATATCCTGACAACCACTATGAGACTAGGCACATTCCCACTGGTAAATTCTGTTCCAACTATACAGCTGAGGTTCAAGCTCTAGAGCAAGCTGCAAATATGATTTATAACACCAACTCTGACTGCCACCAGGTAGTCATCCTCACAGATGCACTGTCTGTCCTGCAAGCTCTCAAGGGTGGTAAACTCCCGCATCTGAGAAATGAACTAAACAAGGTAGCTGCCAAAAAGAGAACCATACTTCAGTGGGTACCATCTCATTGTGGTGTACCCGGAAATGAAAAGGCAGATAAACTTGCAAAAAAGGGAGGAGAATGTGAACAAGAAGATAATGAAGTCACATACTTTGAGAAAAAGAGAGCTATCCAGACTATAAGAAGAGAACAGAACCAACCCAAAGACGACTATCACACTCTCGACCGGCAGGGACAGATAACTATTTTTCGACTCAGGACAGGGCATAACAAACTGAATAAACACATGCACAAGTTACGATTGTCTGCTTCACCACTGTGCACATGTGGATTAAACGAACAAACTGCTGAGCATGTTCTACAGGACTGTCCTCTGTATGACCAGTTAAGAAAGATATACTGGCCCAATGACTCAACACTAAATTCAAAGCTATATGGAGTTAAAGAGGAACTTCAAACAACAGTCGAATTCATCATGAGAACTCGTCTGACGGTGTAATCATCAAAGATGCGATCGCAAGAAGAAGAAGAAGAAGAAGCCGGGCTTGGGACCGGCCTAGGTGGAGTTAGCATTAAATATTAACACTTACAAATTCATGCATGGATGTCTGACAGCTCAGAGGATGAAATCAAACATGCTACAGTGAACACAAAAAGGCTGTAATTGGCAGTTAATATTAAGCAACAACTACATCAGCCTAAGACAAAAAAATCTGGTGTGCAAAAAAAAAAAAACTAAGGTGTGATCAGAACAAGCAGATCATGTATTATCTCTGCAATAAAGGATAACTGCTAAAGATCTCCAAAATTGTATATCTTTGTAACAAATTGTAACTTGATATGAGTTTAACTAAAATTAACATCATCAGATCTAAAGGTCTTTTATATTAGGATATGCGCCCTAATATAACTGACTAGGTTAACGGGAAAGTTTGTTTCTTGGCCAATCTTTTCTGAAACAAACTGCTTTAATTAATCAAGGCCTGCCTTTTATTCCCTAATCATGTACTTCTTATTCCTGCAGTAGTAAAGAATGGGATACCTATGTATATTTCACAGAATCTGCTGGCACCCTTCTTCTTTCCAGCTGGTATTATGTATATGTCAAAATGCATTCTAACAATATGTATTTTGACTTTGAAAAAGGTTTGGTACGGAGAGATTTTCTTAAACTTGAGAAAATATGTCTAATTAGACCTCATTTCTTCCATAGCAACCAAGCAAACATCGTTGGATTCGTCCAAATCTACACACTAATGTAAACAGGTCCCTTATTTTGGGAATCAAATTGCCAGAACGGAAATTTATAATTTCCAGGTCAACATATAGGGTTTCCCCTCGAATCTAAATTTTTAATTGGCTGTGCGCGTTCACGTGACCGGCAACAACAATATGGCCGCGTGTTTACATTCTGGTTCGGAATCTCAGTTTTGTTTTGTTATTGATGTAACAATGCCTAAAACACGAGATGATCTCGTTACCTCCAACTGGAAAAGGCCAGAGTTAGAGATGGAAGCAAGACTTATCCTACACTGCAGGTAAAACGTACTTATTGTGACAATGTAATGGTAAAAACTGGGACATTAGTACTCAGGCAAGGAGGGTTGAAATAAAGCACAGCGGGCCGTTTGTTCGATGTGGCCTTTGACAAGAATTTAGAGACGCAGTAAACAGGAGTAAGGGTTAGGCTTAGTGGTTGAAATGAAGCAGACAGGACCGTCTGTTCGATAGGGCCTTAAATTAGAATAGAGACGCAGTAAAAAGGGCTAATGGTTACGTATAGGTATCCTAAACCTAACCCTAACAACGTAGGCGACTTACTGGGATGATATCTAAGAAGACAGCCCACTGTGACTCATTTCAACCAGGTTTAAGAATCTTAAACCTAACCCTAAACCCTTATCCTTACGACGTTGGCTACTTACTGGGATGACATCAAAGAAGGCGGCCCACTGTGCTTCATTTCAACCACCAGGGAGTTACATGAACTAGCTATTAGTAGACAGTCAATTAAAAATCATCACGTTTTCCTGAGTTTACAGAATAACGGGTGACTTCTCATAATTCAATACATTATCATGATTCTTGTAAGCATAGTGCATATTTGTTTCCCCAACTTAATGTTTGTTTCTTATGTATTTTATTGACATGCCTTGTCACAGATGCCTATGTGTTATTTAAAAAATGCCTGCCAGACATGTGCACCAGCTGGAAACTTCATCAAGTGGAAAGTGAAGCAAAGCTGTGATATAAATTTTGAAGGTATTTACTTTTGAAACTTACTTTATGTTTCCCCTTGTCTAAGCACAGACATTCATGTAATTTATTTTGATCTCCATAAATATCAAGTTTAGAAACATATTTCATTACTTACATGTTTTGTTTTGCTGCCATTGTACTTTAAGGCAGTTTATTAACCTGGCTGCAAACTTCATCAAGTGGAAAGTGAAGCAAAGCTGTGATAATAAATTTTGAATAAAATTTGTTTTGTGTACATTTGTGATTTTGAAAACAACGAAACTTTAAAAAATGTTTAATTTTAAAATTAAAAAAAAAAAAAATGACCCAAACCTTGTCTATAGCACAGACATTCCATGTAATTTATTTTGATCTCATAAAAGCAATCAAGCCAGCAGTGACATTCGGGCCGTAAATTAAACCTTTCCGAATTCCTAATCCTATTATTTACATTTCCACTCCAGCCATCAAACATGTTATCAGCGCTGACAAAAATTCATTGGCTCAGAATCCAATAAAATTAGAGCGAATATGGCCGCGTGTTGATGCCAGATTCATTTCGATTTAAAAATTTACAAAAAAATTTAAACGGCAGTCACTATTAACCTTCTAGCACATTACACAGCTGCATAAAAGGCTTTTTCCAGGTTTTTCCAGGTCCAGCACGTGATTTTCAAATGGGAAACTCTAATATTTTCCTCATCTAATTTTCTGATATAATCTTTTTCAGCAACCCCCCCCCTTTAAAAAGAACTTTTTTTTTTTTTTTAATTCATAAAAAGATTGAAAAAAAGACATCCCAAGTTTTAGTGAATTTGTTCAACATCAGCACAATAAAATGTTAGTGACATGGATGGTAATGAATAAAATAAGCTTGATTGACGATTGATTTAACGATTAACCACGTATATCAACATAAAAGGCTAATAAAATGGGAATAAAATGCCAAAAAAAAAACTGTATTTTTCGTGTTTAGTCTTTTTTGAATGTATTCTGTGCCTGTGGCATCTGACAATGAGCGTTTGTAAATGTTTTTGAGTAGTTGGTCAATTACATCTAGTAAGTCTGAGTCTTTTTTCATTATGGGGTGTAGTGTAGCTGTATCCAATAGTTGTAAATTCTTGATAGTTTTAGAGGTAACATTGCAATCTGGGCAGTACATGCAAGTCTGGCTTCTGTTCCCTGCAGCCTTACACACTTTACAGTCTGGTTTGTACCTTGCCCTTTAATTTTTTATCAATGAAGTGGTGCTCAGTAAGTCATGTTTGTTTTGAAGGTGTCACATTGCGTCGGCAAGAATAGCAGGTTCAATTTTTTTTTTTGTACGCCCGCTAATACTCGAGGCGAAATCTCAGGTTATTATTATTGTCTAACCTGACATTGATTTTACGTGAGTATCCCTTTTTTCTTTGTACAGAGACAGGTGTCCCTCGCCATTCAGGCAGATACTCGCCGATTTCGGAGGTACCCATTAGAGCTGGGTCGGCTCAGGAGCCGCCAATCCCTGGTCGATGACATCAAATGTTCTCGCCAGGTGAGTTAATCCAGAAATCCCGGTTGACCGAAAAAAATTCAAATGTCATCGACTGTGTTTGGACCTGGATGTGGTCGCCAGAGCGGTGTGGTAACCACTACGCTAGCGCGGCTCCTAGCAGGTTTCAAAAGAGATACTGACAGCTTTGAAAGATGAAGGTTATATGCCCATTGACCAGGGCAGTTTCAACTAAGAAATAATAAAAAAATAGGATCTGTGTGGGTAAGCTTGCACCTATTGGCTGAAGTTTTTTACTTTTTTGTATTTTTCTGCAATCACTGGCTTCTGAATTGTTCTGCCCTAAAGAATTTGTCTTTCTAAAAAATTATCATTGGAGTGAACAGTGGGATATAAGGTTACCAACCAACTGTCGGCATGCCTTATCGACAAAAACAGGAGTTTGTCTTTTTCAATTTTGAGTCTTCAGTGCTACAGGAAAATGCTTCCATCTCAATGAAAATCTGAATTTCAGGTTGGAAATGCTGAAGGCTGAATCAAAACTACAAGATGAAATATGTCCTCGTTTGCATATTTTGAATTACAAACTATGGTGATCACTCAAAAAAAAAAAGAGTCCAAATAATCTCAGCTCTCAAGAGTTTTTTTCCTTGGTCAAAATAATGTGGTCAAACTCCCTCTAGTAGGTCCAGCAGTGACATTTAAAAAAAAAAAAAAAAAGGAACACAAATAACCGTAAATGTAATTACCAACCTTTAAAATGCATACATATACAGTCAAACAATAATCCTAAACAAAAGAAAATTAGTAATTGGGAGGGTAATACTTATATAAGTGAAAATCTATTAAAATATCTAACTGCCCCCCCCCCCCCCCCCCCCATTTTACTATTTTTGTTGGGTTTTGTTTCGTTTGTTTGTTTTGAGATTTTTATTTAAAATCTCAGCCATCAAACATATTCTGATTTTCCAATCCCGATATCAGCGCTTACAGATGTCATGCCACTTTCGTGTTATCGGCGATTATTCAAAAATCTCATCCCCTATCGCATGGTAGAACGGGATCAGTCTTTTTTCATCCATATAAAAAACTGGACTTATTTAAATAGAGAGATAAACGAATTTATTATGGCAAATAAATCTGCGCGTGTTAACGATGCGCGATTCATTTAATGCGCAAAAAAAACATTTTACTTTGCGCAAAAAATAAAAAATTGTACGGTAACTTTACACCCATCCAGAAGTTTTCGGCTTTTTTTTCGGCGCTTTGCGTTAAGATCGGAAAAGACTCGTCGCGTTTGTTGTTGCGAAAAATACCATCAATAACTGGACTAACGAACTTTCGCAAATAACATTACAACTTATAGCATTTTTTTCCGGGGCTGAAATCGTGTGTACGCTACGAAGTCCTAACATGCTAAAAAAAAGTCCTAATGCTAAAAAAACGAAGATATCCGCAGTCGCAATAATGCGCCTCCAGCTGGCAGAGCATAGCGTACTTCTGTCGCAATAATGCGACTGCAGCGTGCTAAAGGTTAATGCTTGTTTACATCTTTATTTGAAATGTTACTAATGTAAACATTTGCCTCTTTCTAGGAAGTTCAAGTGTGATGGAAGCTGAGGCAGGTAGTGCTTTGTGAAGCTGGTCTCTGAGGCGACATAAATGTCGCTACACCGTGTAAAGTGATTGTGATAGCAAAGCATTCAATCAGATCATGGCAATTAAACCATATGGCCCTAATATTGCTGAATTTAATGAAGGACCTGAGGCTGCTTTATTTTTCAAGAAAGTTGTGGGGCTGAACAGTGGGAAAGAGGCTTGTCGACTGGCAGGAGCAAGAAAGCGTAAACGTTTCGTGCTCAGCTCTAAAACGGCAGAAAACTGCACTAAGAAAAGGAATCAAATTTGGCACAAATCTCAACAGAAAGCCAGACAAGAAGCTGCAGAGGAAGCTGGATATGTTGCCGGTATGTGCTGCATGACATGTAAGTTATTTTTTTTTTGCTATAGTATCATCATCTCAACCCGTAACCCGTCATGAGTCGTAGAGGTGCCATGGTGGAAGCATCAGCAGACAGGGTCCTCCACTACTCTCTATCCTCAGCAATGCGTACGAGTGTGGAAAAACCGTGCCCTGCCCATTCTTTGATGTTATCAGCCCAGGATTTTCTTTGCCTTCCTCTTCTCCATTTACCTTCGACTGTTCCTTGGAGGATCATTTTCGAAAGGGAGTCATGACGAGTTACATGCCTAAACCAGGCAAGCTTTCGACGTTTCACTACTGACAAAAGTGGCCCTTGGTGGCCTGCATAGGTGTTTATTTTCTGACACAGACATTTGTTTTGTGCTCTTTATAGCAAATGCGCCAAATTCTTCTATAACATTTATACTCGAAAGCCTGAATCGCTGTAGTATTACATACTTATTTAATTATATTCTAATTATATAGAAAAATGTGATTTTAAAGAAATCTATTATTCTCATACTAATTTTCTTATAACTTCCACACTTATGTATTAATTGACATAAGAATTGGCACATATATTGTCCATAATGTTTAAAACATTTTGTATGATGGCTTTTAAGTATCTGATCAAACTTTTGATTTATTGCAAAAAGTAATGTAAAATTTAGCAAAATGTGTTACTATTTTTAGACACTATTTTCAAACTCCTACAACTTTTTTTTATATTAAAGTTATCAAAAATCCATCATATGAAAAGTTTTAAAATGTAATGATAAACGTTGTGTTTAAGTTTGGTATTCATAGCTTAATAAATAAAATAGCCTTAGCAAATTGAAATAGAACAATAGAATCCAATATGGCCACCGTTTCTATGGCAACCAGTGGTGCAGTGCCATCAAACTTCACTTTGCATATCTAGTATTGATATAGGTTAAGTCTGTGTGTATCTAGTATTGATATAGGTTAAGTCTGTGCATTTTCTTTGAAATCCAGCAATTAATAACGAAAATAGCATTTCAGTGTAGCTCCTCCCCTTAATGCAAAAGGATTTCAGAGAAGGGGAGGGGCACAAAACAAATCCATACCTGTGTTTTCTGACACCTGGATAAAATGGCTTCAACACAAGGAACTGGGTCTTCCAGTGACTCTAGCTGTACAGAGAAATAAAATAAAAAAATGATTAAAAATACCTGACATGAAACTAACAGGGAATGTTGATGGAGAGACAAGAGATCAGAACAGAAAGACAAAACTATGAACAAGGAAACTATGATCTCCTCAAAACAGGGATGAGGGATGGAGATCTTTGTTAAACAACCTAAGAATAGGACACAAAATGTGGTCATTATCAAGTAGAAGATGGCCCAGACATGAATTTTACGTCTGCTCTGAGACTTTTTTCAAATATAAATTTACAACATCCTAAATTTCTCTCAGTTTCTACCACCAATCTCACTAAGCAAAAGAGTGAAAAATGTTATAAGTTAAACCTGTGGTACACGGAACTCCCGAGGGTCAGTTAATGTATTCTGGGAGTTCTGCACACAAAACCTAAAATTGTTAATTATATGTTTATGAAAATTTTTACTAAGAAGGGGTCTGTAGCCTTCATGAGACAATCAAAAGGGGTCCATGACACTAAAGAGATTGAGAAACCCCGACTCTGAAGTTTTCTATCACTGAAAAATGTTTATGTCCAAGTTAACTTTGGGTAACAAATCATAACCAGAAGTCAGACTGCTGCTTTCATATATTGCGATCAAATGCATAACAATCTGTCTAGCTGTTGACATCTTTTGTCATGGTCATTCACTTCATCATTCTATAGCTTGTAAAAATCTTTCCATGCATTCACAGAGTAAACAACATTCGCTCTTTAACTAAAAATCAAAATAATGTATTAAATATGTACTGAGTTACCTTTACAACATTCCTTAACACAGCAGCAACGTCAGAGGGACTAGTGGACAATACAACACCAGGGCTGTCCAGGAGTTTAATGTGTTTATCTAACTGTACACTCTGCATGGCCCTAATAGAATTAATGTCGCAATTAATACATGACTTTACATATAAAAAAGTTGAATTAATGAATCGGTAATACACAAAGGAATATACGAAAGCAGAATTAATGAGTAATAATCGTAGCCCCTTCAGTCAAAACTGACTATGGGAATGTGCCCCGGAGGAGACAGCCCTCAGCAGCTTTTTTTCCCAGGTGTTCCTTTCGAAGTTTTCTCCTCTCTTCTGCTTGCCGTGAGAGCTTTTTTTCACCCAATCTGAGGTGGCGCCATAGAGAGCATTGCCACTTGATGCAATCGGCAGCTTCATCCTCCCAGGTTGCTGGATTTTTGTCCAGTGCGCTCACGTCTCTCTTGCACATATCTTTGAACCTCAGATGCGGTCGATCAACTGATCTTTTGCCATCTGCCAGTTGTCCGTAGAAGATATCTTTTGGGATGCGACCATCTTCCATGCGGCGGACATGGCCAAGCCAGCGTAGTCTGCACTGTCTAATCAAAGTATACATACTCTGAAGGCCAGCACGTGACAAAGACTTCGATATTTGTTGATGAAGACTTCGACATTTTCACTTATTGAGTAAATAAGTGTTATGAGGTAGTAAACAAAAGGTACATTAATGAATCAACTAATATATAAACAAGTATTTGAGTCTAAAAGTTCAGTTTATAATAATAATAAATAAAAAAGGTACATACAGTGCATGCACGAAACTTTGAATTGAATATACAGGATGAATGTGTGATGAGATCCAAAAAAACATGCAGGAAGGCAGAGCAATACTATTTTTTTGTTTTGTTTAAGATCTACACATTTTTGCATCCCCCAAGGAATATAGGCCTTCAACAAACCCATACCAAGTCCCTCCTGTCACGTGCTCAACATTTTTTCATGTCTTCCTTATCTTCATTTGTGTTTCTAGTTCTCTTCTCCGTGTACTCTTCAATCTGCCTCTGCTTATTTTACCGTATGGATTCCAAGGCAAGGACTGTCTGGTAATGCTATCAACAGGTATCCTCAAGGAGTCACCTATCCATCAACAGGTATCCTCAAGGACTCACCTATCCATCACTAGTGGTTTTTTTTTAATTTAAAAATATTACCCCAAAAAAAAAAAAAAAAAAAAAATGATATGAGCAATGTAGGAAGAAGATAAAGGCCTCCTCCCATTTTTAGGACTAGTCAAAACAGCCACTGAAGCTGGCACTTCATGGCCTATGCTCTTCATGCTAACAATGTTAGGGAGTGTGGCAGTGGGGGTGCTAAAGTAAATGAGCATTTTGCATGTTTGTTAATGTTCAAATAGGACACAATAAATTATCCCATAAATTAGGAGCAAATTCCACATGGAAAAAACATACCAGGGACATTATGAATTAATTTGGATGATAACAACCAACAATCTGGCACCTGGGATTTGTTGTGCCACGTGGGGCAGACAGAAAGAGATAGTAAAAGTACATACAGTAAAAACAATGAGGAAGAAATCAATTATTATACTTGGTAATTCCTGGGACTGCCCCAACATCGCAAGCTTTTGACCTCTTCAAGCTGTTGATGATACTGCTTTTTCCAGTATTTGGAAATCCTGAAATACACAACAAAGATAACATGCCATCTAAGTTATGAAGACCTGTTCTTGAGTCAAACTATTGGTTAGTTCCTGAGTCAAACTACTGGTTAGTTCCTGAGTCAAACTACTGGTTAGTTCCTGAGTCAAACTACTGGTTAGTTCCTGAGTCAAACTACTGGTTAGTTCCTGAGTCAAACTACTGGTTAGTTCCTGAGTCAAACTACTGGTTAGTTCCTGAGTCAAACTACTGGTTAGTTCCTGAGTCAAACTACTGGTTAGTTCCTGAGTCAAACTACTGGTTAGTTCCTGAGTCAAACTACTGGTTAATTCCTGAGTCAAACTACTGGTTAGTTCCTGAGTCAAACTACTGGTTAGTTCCTGAGTCAAACTACTGGTTAGTTCCTGAGTCAAACTACTGGTTAGTTCCTGAGTCAATATACTGCTTAGTTCCCGAGTCAAACTATTGGTTTATTCAATATTTACTCCTAAAATGATCATCAGAATGAGGCTGACATTTATAGGTTATGTCTGCCTGAACTCAAGTTTTATTAGAAATAAGTGAGAATTCAAATTAAATTCCTTATACATGCCATACATATGCAGCAAATGGTTTAATAGCGTCAAATTCTTAAGCTTCAACATGTGTGAGAACCTAGTTTAATTTACTATACATTCTACGTGGTTACTGAAAGACACTTCAAAATTTTTTTAAACAATTTGTTATTTCTTCAATCCTATCCAACTAATTTATATGAAACAAATGTCAAAATAAAGGAAACTAACTGCCATTTTATCATAATAGAGGCTATGTCACATTAACATTATGTGTCAATGTGACATTTGGCCTGTTCAACGTAAGATCTCTTAGTGGGCACCAATTTTTGCTCTCTCTCTTGTAATATCAGTTTCTTCACCATGTAAGCTTTTATTTTATTTTGTTTCTGGAAATAAAATACAAAAAACTTAGTTAAAAGTCAAATTGTAGTTACTGCTTCTTTTTTTTTGACATTTCTTTCATGTATATGTAATGGATACAATTGAGGCTATTAAAAACTATAAAACAGGGGGTTGTTGTTTAAATAGGGATGCTGAGCTTCTCGCTCTTTAGCAGCCAATAACAAGTTGAAGACTCCTTGGTATTATATTCCGAAACGTGTTGAGTTGAAGTCATGGGCTCCAGTTTTTCCAGCTTGGCTTGCATTTAAAGGATCATCACATCTGGTCCCAAGTTAGGAGTAAGAAGTGTGTGGCATACTGTGCATTCCCTGCCATCCAAGGGGGCTCTCCAACTATGCAGAGCTAAAATACTGTACTCTGGTTCTGGGTTCTCCCAAGGAATTGTCACGTTCTGCACAGAGCAACTTTTCAGCTTCCCCTGCCTATCACTGGGTCCACAGTGAGATCCTTCTGCATGCAGTCAACCAAGTCAAAGCCAAAGAATTACACCTGGGGCTCAAGTGACTTCTCCAAGCTTAGTGTGCAATGCTGGGTTCTCAACAAGTTTCACCACAGGGGGAATCCCTGGAAGTGTGTGGATGATTTCAAGAGTCAATGAGGATGTAATTAGCCACACAGACAGAGGTTCACTTCCACGTACGTATATTGTAGCATAAAGCAGGGGGTAACTTTTCAATCACCCGGCCTGCGCTAACTATCAGTACTATAAAAATACATACCAACAACCCCTACGTTGATTGCCATTTCTGTGTTACGGCAATAGTTTCTCAGCAATTTCATAAGCATATCTGCCCCAAGACAATGACTGGATTTGACAAGGTCATCACTGGCAGTGAAGTAGTCCACTTTTGACTGCGTCTACAATAAAATCAAATGACTAGGTTTACATTCAGAGTGAAATCTTAATGTATTTAAGAAATAAAACTAAGTTTCATTTTAAGCTTTCAGTCATTCTCCAATGCTCAGTTATCTAGAGTCATACCTGGGTTTAGAAGTTTGGCACGTTTCTAGCCAGTTTAGCCAACCATAAAGCATGAATAGCACAACTCAATCAAATCTGAATGCTGTAAGCATGAACGCATCAAATTACTGATATACATTACTGCTCTCAGTTTAACTGTAAAACTCGGAAGACTAAGATTAGAAGCACAAGACGAAATTATCAAGAATACTCACAAGATGATCCCTTTGTTGCTGAGTTGAGGCTTTGAAAGCAATAGCTGGGAGCTCCTTCCTCAGATGTTTCAACCAAGCCTCCACATTTTCTTTTGGAACAAGATCTGGAACAGAAAGTGACCAAAGTCTACCTACATATCAGGATAATTGTCACAAACTTACCTCTTTTATATAGCCCCTGCATTATTGCTCAATGTCATTATTAAAACAAAAATGAAGTATTTACTGCAAAAATATTTTTCAAAAGATTGAGCTAAGAACACATCAGAAATGTACCTAACTGAAGCAAGTGCTTAACAAAATAACTAAAGTGCTTAATAAAAGCGTAACAATGTTTTTCATGCACAAATATTAATGATCAATTAGTCATAGCTACAGTGGTTTCAAACATAAGATGCTAAAATAATAGATAAGGCAACCTACTGCTAAGTTTCAGACAGGGTTCATAGCAAATTTCTTCAAGCATTTTCCAGGTTTTTCTAGGTCCAGCCCATGATTTTCAAGGATGGGAAACTAATATTTTCCTCATCTAATTTTCTCATATATAATTATCACTTTGCTGACCAGCAATCCGGAGCATTATCGTCTCCCATTACTGGGTTTTTGCAGATTTCTTTAAAAAGAACTGTTTTTTTTTTTTTAAATTCATAAAAGATTGAAAAACAGACATCTTTTCCCAGTTTTTAGTGAATTTGTTCAACGTCAGCGCAATAAAATAAGCTTGATTGACGTATTGATTTAACGATTAACCACGTATATCAACATAGGCTAATAAAATTGTGAATAAAAATGCAAAAAAAAAACAAAAAACTATTTTTCGTGTTTGTCTGTTTTAAATGTATTCTGCGTCTGTGGCATCTGACAATGAGCATTTGTAAATGTTTGAGTAGTTAAGTACCTGTAGTTGGAGTCTGAGCTGCTTTTTTCATTAATTGGGGTTGAAGTTGTAGCTGTAGGTCTCTGCAAGAGTCTATGTCTGGATCGTTGATAATCCTTGACTGTGTGGTATAACTTGAAGCAGGGTATCAGGCATAGAGGTACATTGCAATCTGGGCAGTACATGCAAGTCTGGCTTCTGTTCCCTGCAGCCTTACACACTTTACAGTCTGGTTTGTGCCTTGCCCTTTCATATTTATCAATGAAGTGGTGCTCAGTAAGTCGTGTTGTTGTGACCTGTGGTTTTGAAGGTGTCACATTGCGTCAAAGAATAGCAGGTTCAATAAGAGTCATACTGACATCCTGATCTTTGCTTTGATCTTTTTTTGTAGAGTTGGCAGTGTTGTAGGTTATGTGCCCATTGACCAGGGCAGTTTCAACTAAGAAATGATATAAAAATAGGATCTGTGTGGGTAGGGGTATAACCTAGTTGGCTGAAGTGGTCAACACCTCCCATACTTTTGCAGTAATTTTCTGTAAGCACTGGCTTCTGAATTGTTCTGCCCTAAAGAATTTGTCTTTCTAACTGTCTTGTTTATATTATCATTGGAGTTAACAGTAGATATAAGGTTAAATCTTTTCGTATCATGCTAGGTGACTGTCGGCATGCCTTATCTTCTGTCGCACAAAACACAGGATGATTTGTCTTTTTCAAATTGAGTTGTTTTTTCTTCAGTGCTTCAGGAAAATGCTTCCTATTTGCAGCTACTGTTCCAAATGCACCAATCTGAATTTAAGGTCTTGAAATAAAGCTGAAGGCTGAATAAAAACTACCACAGAAGAGAATATGTCCCTTGTTGCATTTGAATTAAAACTATGGTGACTTTTCACTGAAAAAAGAGTCCAAATAATCTCAGCTCTGAGAGTTTCTTCCTTGGTCACAAATGATGTCACATCTGTAGGTCTCCTAGTAGTGTTAGACGTTTTTGACGTGTCCGAGGGAGTAGTGTTATATAGTTTTGATGTTTCTGAGGGAAAAACTGCTCCTTGGGGTTGTGTTCTTTTCTGTTTAAAAAAAAAAAAAAAAAAAGGAACACACAAATAACTTATGAGTAGGCCTAAGCTATGTATATTTACCAAGTCAAAGTTCTAAACGCATGAATAATATAGTCAAACAATATTTAACTAGAACAAAAGTTAATATATAGTAATTGGGAGGGTGAAGGTATGATGATATCCTTATAACACTTATGATAAGTGAAAATCTATTAAATATCTAACTGGAAACATCAGGCCTTTACACACACACCCCCTCCCCATCTTTACTATTTTTGTTTGATTTTTTTGTTGGGGTTTGTTTTGTTTTATTATTTCTGTTTGTTTCGATTAAAAAAAAAATTTTTTAAATTATTTTTAAAATTTTAAATAACATAGGTCTATGCACAAAATTGGTAATTTTCATTTATCCTAATTACAGTTATTTGACAGATGTGATGCCACTTTCATGTATCGGCGGTTATTCATGTTATCTGGAATTGAAAACATGTAGGCCTAGGCATATCCTAATTATAACCCTGCAGAGCAGAATGGGGTATGTCTCTTCATCATAAATATAATGAAAAAACATTCAAAATATATTTATTTCCCAAAAATATGGTGAAATGAACAGTGGGACATGTCTGATAACAGGGTAGGCTATAGGATATGGAATCACCATCAATTTCTATTCCTGACCATCTCAAACTGTGTCAAACATATTCCCGTAAGCAGTTGTAAACCAAGAAATTTCATTCAAACATTAATTTTGGCCATGGTTAAAAATAAAACTGTAAATAGGCCTACATTGTAAATTACAGCCGCAAGTACAGTAGGCCTGTCTATAAACTGCACTTAGCCTATGTAAATATGTTTTATAAATGAATTTATTACTTACCTCAGTTGAAATGAACGATTTAATACATCTTGAATGTGTAGAGACAAGTTCTTGGTGTTTATTTTTAAAGTTTTGATTCGTTTTGGCGAGGCGCGTCCCGTTCAACCTAGTCGGTTATATTAGGGTGCATATCCAAATATAAAAGGCCCTTAGGTCTGAGGTTATAAATCAATTTTTTCCCAGTCGTGGGTTTTTGCTCCGCTGTGAATATGTGTAGCTATGTGTTCTTTCGTAGCAGTTAGGGTTAGTATTAGTGTTAACCCTAATCCTAACCCTAATACTAAACCTAACCCTATCTGCTACGAAACCAGACATAACTACACATATTCACTGCAGAGAAAAAACCCACGAGTAATAGGAAATTACCGCTTTGGAGTAACAACAGACGCGCGCGCTAAAAATAAATCTGCTTCACATCGTTAACGCAAATTGCCAAAAACGCAAATCGCCGAAAACACGAACCGCCGAAAACGTCTGGAAATGGATTTAGTGCGCAAAGGGAAGTAAAAATTCTACAGTAACTGAAGTTTAACGAAAAATACCACCAATAATCGAAAAATGGACAACTAGTAATTTTTTTCCAGGTCCAATGCGGGAAATTCAAGGCTTTTAGCCATTTTTCCAGGCTTGTCAAGGCCTGGAATTTTTTTTTCCTGTTTTCCAGGTTTTTCAAGGTCGCTACGAACCCTGTTCAGAACACATGAGACTGACTTCAGGAGGAAAAGGAGGAGGGGAGAGACAAAAAAAACTAAAACAAAATACTTGAAGTACAACTGCTATAAAAATAATCCGTTTAAATAAGGCACAGTTTTGCTTTTTTTTTTTTTTTTAATGCCCCCCAACAAAATGTCTAAGATAACCAATATCTTTTTCAACACTTTGAGATATTTATACACACCTATCTTATTCAGCACCAGAACCAATCTTTTGTTCCCTGATGAAGATCTAACTGTCTCTTCAACTTCCAAACATCGACTACCAAGAGGGTCTCGTGCATCAAGAACTTCCAAGACAACATCGGCAGCATCTATCACCTTAATATAACCATATATCTAGGCATTACAAGCGAGAAAATGTAGTTATGTCCACCACAAGACAAACATTCTTTAATGAACTGTTTCATATCAATCATGCTAAAGAACAGCTAGGTTGTTACAACACTACTATGGTTTATAGGCATACTTCGATAGATTAAAATAGAATATTCCAGATGAATATTAAACACAGGGCTAAAAATCTCATATTTCCAAAATTTTGTGTTTGAAATTACAAATTTAGATCACTTAACTGGTTCACTCAGTTATGTGGATTAAAAGTCATTCAGAACTGGATGAATTTCCAAAAAATCTCCAGAAATTACATTGCAGGCCTAATGTTTCTCAAACGAGCATAAATGTGGTCTTCTTTTGGTTTCCTTCTAAACATGCAATTTTTAAAACAATTTTTTCCTGTCATGGGCTTAGGCATACTTTTGTCAGTAACAGAATATTAGGTGAGAAATTAGCAACAATGGCCAAATTTTGATGGTCAACAATATTGTCTATTAAGGCAAACTTTAAAACCTGGCACCTGTAAACATTAAAGACTTCTTCTTGCTATCGCATCTTTGATGTTTACACCGTCAGACGAGTTCTCATGATGAATTCGACTGTTGTCTGAAGTTCCTCTTTAGCTCCATATAGCTTTGAGTTTAGTGTTGAGTCATTGGGCCAGTATATCTTTCTTAACTGGTCATACAGAGGACAATCCTGTTGAACATGCTCAGCAGTTTGTTCGTTTAATCCACATGTGCACAGTGGTGAAGCAGACAATCGTATCTTGTGCATGTGTTTATTCAGTTTGTTATGCCCTGTCTTGAGGCGAAAAATGGTGATCTGTCCCTGCTGGTCAAGAGTGTGGTAGTCATCGTTGGGTTGATTCTGTTCTCTTCTGATAGTCTGGATAGCTCTCTTTTTCTCAAAGTATGTGACTTCATTATCTTCTTGTTCGCATTCTCCTCCCTTTTTAGCAAGTTTATCTGCCTTTTCATTTCCGGGTACACCACAATGAGATGGTACCCACTGAAGTATGGTTCTCTTTTTGGCAGCTACCTTGTTCAGTTCATTTCTCAGATGCGGGAGTTTACCACCCTTGAGAGCTTGCAGTACAGACAGTGCATCTGTGAGGATGACTACCTGGTGGCAGTCAGAGTTGGTGTTATAAATCATATTTGCAGCTTGCTCTAGAGCAGTCAGTGGTTCCCAAAGTGGGCGGTACCGCCCCCCTGGGGGCTTTGGAAGGGTCCAAGGGGGCGATACGGAAAAAATGGTCCAGAGGGGGGGCGTTCAGTAGTAAACAGTGGGCGTTTAGTAGTTAGGGGGGTTCAGGATTTGACAAGCTAAATTCAGTACGTGCGGGGGAGAAAGGAATTGTGGATTTGAGAGACAACATCAGTGAAGCGGGGACGATGTGGATGGTTGTATTACTAGGATCATTAAGCAGGGCATAGCTTCGTCTATGCGTGTCATTCTGTGCTCAGGTAACCATCGCTGACCATAAACGGTAATCGGGAACTGCTAGGAAAGGGGGTTAACCAAACACCTATTGTCCATTTGTTAACTCCTTAAGGAAGAGACATGATCCGTGCCGATGGCACTGACGAAATTAGATACCTGCCGGTGATTCAGAAAGTACCAACTTTGCTTTGTTGTGGAATTTATTGTCTCAGTATTTGCGGGGCTAGTGGTAACTAGATATTTGCAGATTGGTAATAAATAAGAGAAAAGGTTCAAGGGAGAAAGTTTTTAACGGTACTTGGCATTATAAATCAGTCTTTGATTCTCTGAACCGGCTTTCCTACCTTACATTCAGACTTTCATAAATCGACTGGCGCGATGTACGTTTCCCGTCTATTTCAACTTTGCGCTGGCTATGAGCAAAACCAACAAACTTTCTCAGCTTTTCTTGGGAACAGTGGTTTCAAATAAACATGTCCCGGGTATCAACCAATTTTATCCTGTCGATAAGGTAAGTTTTCTTACTTATATTTTTTGTTTGTTTGCACAGAGCTAGCATCAGTTTTACTAACATTAATTATTAATTAAGCAGATACATTTTGATACAGATTTGCCGTATATTGAATATTTCTGTTCAATCCATTAAATTACATCCTTTTAATTTGTTACCGGGATCCACACACTTTGTAGTTAGCCTACTGTCTCTCAATTTTTTTTAATCTGAAGACATATCAATATAGTGCGTTATTTTATATATATTAAATAACTATTATTATACTTTATGAAATGATTATTGGGTTACTTCAGTGTTGGTGTTGCTGTTGCTAATTGTGTGTTTTTTTCTGATTGTTGTATTTTTCTAATTTATTTATGGCTGTGGTTAAGAAACTTTATAAAATAGAAGAGTAAACTGGTAAGAACATCTGTGTCAACATTTTTGTAAAGCCAACTTTAATTCAGCTTTTGTTGTTTACTCGAAGAACATTTTTCTATCTGCAACATTGTAAAATCATTTTTTTTGTTCCAGAATTCAGAACAAATATGGCAAAAGCAGAACAAACCAAAAAGAAGTGCAGACAATACAGCGTAGAATATCTGAAATATGGATTTATTCCAGCAATAAATAACCAACAACTGCCAATGTGTCTATTATGTGAGATGGCCTTTTTAAATGAGGCAATGAAACCGTCCAGACTACTTGAACATTTGAAAAATATTCACCCAGATAAAACAGATAAAAGTTTGACATATTTTCAGTCACTTCTGAAAACTTTCAGAAACGTAAAACAGTCCGTGACATGTTTGTCAACACTTCACAACAAGGCTGTGATGGTTTGCGAGCTTCATACAAAATTTCATTGCTGATAGCTAAATCTGGAAAGTCTCATACAATCGCAGGAAATTTGATTTTGCCAGCTATAAGGGAGTTTGTGAGTACAGTTATGCATTAGTCACCTGAACAAATAATTAAAGCAATTCCGCTCAGCAATACCTTTGTTCAAAGAAGAATAGATGAAATGGCTGAGAATGTTGAAAATACATTGTGCAACATACTTAGGACAACAGAATTTGCATTGCAGTTGGATAAGTCAACTTTGCCTAGCAACGAATCTTTGATTCTTGCCTATGTTCACTTCGTAAAAGATAAAATCTTGGTTCAAGAGTTGTTATTTGCTAAGTAACTAGTAACTGATACAAAAGGACAGTCAATATTTCGCGTAGTAGAGAAATTTTTCAAAGAGATGGACATTCCGCTTACTAACATTCTTGCTGTGCACCAGATGAGGCACCATCAATTATAGGTTGTTACCGCGGGTTTATCGCTTTCTTAAAAGAAGCTGTACCTGGTATATTTACAATACACTGTGTAATTCACAGACAACATCTTGTCGCAAAAAATATAAGTGATCGGCTTCACAAATCATTAAATACTGGTATAACAGCGATTAACAAAATTAAGTCCCATGCTCTCAATTCTCGACTATTTCGAGAGCTTTGAACTGAGAATGATGAACAGTTTGAACGTTTGCTGATGCACACAGAAGTTAGGTGGCTCTCAAAATAAAATTGTCTGAGACGCTTTTATGCTCTTTTTGAAACTGTGGTAGAATTCTTCAAAGACTCGCATGCTTTGCTCAGTACAGACCTAACGAATATCAGGCATGACATTGCATATTTGTCAGATTTATTCACAAAGTTTAACGAAATAAATATACAACTGCAAGGAAATGATATTAATCTTATAAAAGTCAAATCTGTCGTCTCCACGTTTCTTGCCAAATTAGCGCTATTCAAACGTAATATTGGCGGTCGCGAGCTAATCCAATTTCCCAGCCTCTTAGAGTTGGAAGAGAAAGACAAAATACCAGAGGATAATCTCCAAGTATATTGTGCACACCTAGATATGCTGCATAAAGACATGTCTCAGAGGTTTCAGGATCTTCTTTTGATCTCTATTCCTGACTGGATAATAAATCCATTCCTGGACGTGTGCAGTGAGGAACTAGGAAGGATGGAAGAGGAACTGATATCGCTACAAAATGACGTTGAGCTTAAGCCAGTGTTCAAGAAATCATATCAAGACTTTTGGTTGCAGAAAGAAATCTCTGAACGCTATCCTGCAGTGTGGGGGAAAGGTTAAGATATTCTGTATTGCCTTTCCAACATCGTATTTAGTAGAGCGTGGTTTCAGCGCGGTTGTCCAACTTCTTTCGAAGCAGAGAAACAGACTACAGATTACTGAACGTGGGGATCTGAGACTCCTTTTAAGTAACTTTCAGCCTGATGTTGAGAAGCTGATATCACTACACCAGGCACATCCATCTCACTGAAGTTAAAAATGAAGTAAGTTTGTTACTAATTTACTTTCGCATACTGCTGTTTGTTTTACAGCATTAAGTAATTAAGTTTTTCTTTTTACATTAAGTTAATAAATAAGCGTATCTGTAGCTTTATATTAGAATGTGATAAACTGAGCAATTAGTTGTTACTGTATTAACAGTTGCTCTTATTTTTCACTCTTTACATTTTTTTATGTACTGGGGGGAAATGCAGGGGGGCGCTGGGGCATGCCCTGGGAGCCAAGGGGGCGGTGACCCAAAAAAGTTTGGGAAACACTGCTCTAGAGCTTGAACCTCAGCTGTATAGTTGAAACAGAATTTACCAGTGGGAATGTGCCTAGTCTCATAGTGGTTGTCAGGATATGAGATAAAAATACTGGCACCTCCATTGCTAACAGCATTTGTTGCTGATCCATCTGTATAGGCATGTATCCATGATTGTTCGGGATAGCTTTCTTGGATCATACTCAATGTAGCAGTTCGTTTTTGCAGATCATTATACTCATATCCACTTGTGAGACCACTGACTGATGTATTAATTTGGAGGGCACTGCTGGCCTGTTCCCATGGTACAGGGTATAGGGTGGGCTTCAGTGGTGTTGTCTTCATGTCTTGATTATCGGTGTAGTTTTCATGGCTCCTGTAATGAGCCTGAGAGCTTGATTTTGCACCTTGTCCAACGACTGCAGATGTGAGTTAGCAGCTGATGACCATGCTTCATTTAGAGATTTGACTAATCTCCAAAGTTTCTTGCCGTCTTTCTCAAGGTTCAGCGCTGCCGTTCTAATTCTCCAGCTTTTCCGTTTTTCTTCTAGCTTTGTTCTCTGAAACTCTGCTACGGCCTTTTTCCATTTGTTGTGAGTTTCAAGTGAAGGCTGAGACTCTGTGTCCTTTCTAGCCCTGTCCATAGCTTCCTGGCGTTCTTGGGGTGTGCTGGACCAGTATGGTGTGTAGTTACACCGGCATCCTTTGGGAATGGTTTCTTTTGCAGCTTGAAGTATGCATCTGTTGAAGTCTTTTACCACTTCATTAATGTCTCTTTTTTGCACCTTGAGGTCAGACAGCAGCGTGTTCACCTGATGCCTGAATAAACCCCAGTTGGCTTTTTTGTAATTCCATCTTGTAGTGGCTGGGCCTGTACTGAGAGTTTCACTCTGGGCAGTAAGAAAGATAGGGCAATGGTCGCTTCCTCCTAGTTGGTCTCCTACTTCTCTACTAATGAGTCCAGCTATATCTGGGGTGGCGAAGGCAAGATCTGGAGTTGAAGTTGTGTGCCATCCTCTGGAGTAGAAGGTACGAGTATCTGTGGCAGTATTGACTAGGATTAGGGAGTGGTCATCTTGCCATGTTTCAACCTCTTCACCCCTGTGATCTAGATGGTTATAGCCCCAGCTCTGGGAGTGGCTATTAAAGTCTCCAACTGCTACAAAGTTGGTGGCTGGTACCTGTATAGAGCTGAGACTCAGGGGTTTGTTGTTTGGACAGTAATAGTTCAGAAGTTCTATTTCCATCTTGTCTATCTTTAGCTGCAACAGCTGATATTCTGCTCTGTCCATGTAGGTTTTCCTTTTGTGTGCAAGAATGTTATTCCTTACAAGAGTAAGTATTCCTCCTTTTCGTCTATCGGATCTGAAGCATTGATATATCCCCTTATTTTAAAGGTTTGATCTACTTTCAAGTGAGTCTCTTGGATACAGCAAACACTGACTTGCTTCTCATACAAAATGTTTTCCAGCTCCGTCTTTTTGCTGTATCCAGTATTAAGTCTGGTGCCCATGTGATTCCCCTCAACTTAGTGTGCAATGCTGGGTTCTCAACATGCTGCACCACAAGGGGGATTGTGATGCTGAGCCAATTTGTGTTGTTGTTGTTGTTTGCATTCGCTCAGCCACCTCTCTCAACTCTGCACCAATAAGCGACGTCTGGGACTTAACTGTGCCTCAGTACTGGGAGGCCCCGTTTCCGGGTACACCACACACAGCCAATTGAGGCAACGGTCGTCGTGGGCGTACATTAATGACATTATCTATAACTGACCAAGTTGGGCCATATCATTTTCTGTTCAGTCGATGTAAAAATGGAACCTAGTACTGAATGCTCATTCATATTTGGGTAAATTTATGGTTAAGTCCTATTGCTGCAATGGTACCATAGCATTAGATTCCCAACCAACACTTTGCTGTTCCCACAACCTATATATCTATAGCATGCACAATACGGATGTGGACCCACATAGCTTAGCATGTCCCAAAGGGTAAAATCTCAACTCTACTAATCCTACTGACGGACAAGATGATGTTATTCTGAAACAAAATTTTGCAACAACTGTTTCAGAATCATGGATCAATGAACTCCTGCAGTGTCTGAGAGCTCACCTTTTTAAATTCTTTGTAAAATGCCTTTCTGGAGTTCTCTGTTACTTTACCAAAACTTTTCAGTTGTTCTGCTTTGTCAACGCCATGAACCTGCTGAAGAAGCATCAAAATTTGTAATGATTAATAAGGATACTTGTGACGTTTAGTTTCATCTTCCTAACTGCCACATTCTTCTAGGGGTTAGTTTTGAAGTATTATGAAGATTATGTTTAACACGAACAATGACCAAGTATTACGCTTAGGAATAAGTACATCAACTCATGGTGTACAGACACAGTACACATTTATTACGTTCAACTCTTGACAATGTCATGAAAATTCATAGACCAACAGCAATGGGCCAACGCTCATTTTGACCGTTACACTTTATGAGATCAACAGATAATCAACATATTCAGTCCGTCGAAGTCCGTACCTTGAGTCATAATCATTATCATCCAAGTAACATCTTCCATGGGTTCCAATAAAGGTATAGATACTATCGACATATCCAAGATTATCACATATGAATATCTAAGCGGGCACTAGCGAAACATTTTAAAACACAGCCAACTCTGCCGGCTAAACAAAATATCCCTTCGTTGCCATGCACAAGCACCCACGCCATAATTCTTATGCGTAATGACGCATTTGGCAACGTCTTTTTGAGCACCACAAAGTTCCAAGAAATGGATGCTCTGTGGTGTGCAAAAAGAGGTGCAGCAATACTCAAAACTCTACAAACCTTTAAATATCATTTTATAAATTAATGTTTTTATGTATGCAAATAAAATGTAAATTGTTAATTTAGTTTTAAGTATTCAACCCTCACTCACACTATGACATCCATAGTCATAGAAAGGTTGATAGGGCTCTCGACTGGGCCAATTTGATTGCTTATATTTCCCGGTTAGCTTCTTTGTACTGCTGAACTGGTCCTTCATAATTCCTTTGGTTGTAGTTTCCTCTGCTTCTCTTGTCAAGTTGTCAATATGTTTCCTTTTGTCTCTTCTGATACTTTATCTAACTTCTTTGTTTGCTTATATGTGCCATTCATAAGCCCTAGTTCCAGAACTTATGCTGCTTAAATATGTTTTGTTTATCTGGGTTTTTTTTTGGTGGTCTTTCATTTACCTTGCTTATGTTTTCTGTTGTTATCTATGCTCTGTGTTGGCATTATTTTTTTCCCCAGAATTTCACATCTCCATTCCTTATATTTTTAGCATGTAGTCAGTTATCTTCTGTATCTGCTTCATCTTCTAGCTGCTGAATGAATATTGTAAAAACACATGTTTCTTGTCCTTCTTGATTTCTGAGATATCCCACATGACACTGCTGTCTGTAGCTATGTGTTGTAAATCTCTTTCCATCTTTATTTTGGTTAACATAAGATGGTGATTGTAGTGAATTTCTAAATACAATATCTAAATTAAAATATAACAGTATAGTGTATAAAGGCAAAGATAAGAAAGTACAAAAAAATTTCTGCTAGAACGGTTGGTGTCGCCTACGCCTTCAGATTATTATTTGCTAACGAATAGCCAAACAAAACGGTACCCAATTTTTCAAATTCGTCCTTGACATAAACGAACCACTTTTCCTAGTTCTAAGAAATATTTGCCTAAAATGCATTGTGGAACGAGGAGAGGCAAGGATAGATGAAAATGCAAATTCGTTTCGCATTGATTTCAAACTAAAAGCCAACCACAGCACAGGGGCAAGCCTTGCCTTAGGGGTTTCCTCAATACGATGAAAAAGTTAGAATTATGGACACTACGGTCATGGAAACATGTTTAGCTCTTATTGTGAATGACCTAAGCTCTCGTATTTCGCTTGATATTACATGGAAAAAGAGTGAACGAGAGGTAGTTTAAAAATAAACAACTAACATAGAAAAAAAGATAGAATTTTGAACCAAACCACATAGCCCCTTAAAAATTGTATATTCGTGTACCTGAAGACTTGCTGACCAAGAATATGTTGTTAGTTATCTAAATAGTCCCTTAACTAATCAAATATTGATAAAACAATACATAGAGATCAGAGATACTGTCAGGTCAGGTCATATCTGCTTAGATTGGATCGCATATTTTTTGGGAAAAAAAGTAGGTGACAGATAGGCTAAGATAGTACAGTGAATCCGAATGGGTGGAATTTGAAGTGAGACGACATATTATTGGCTGACCTCGGAATAAACATAAATAGCCTAGTAACGTAGAAAGGTTTGAATGATATTTTTTGAAAGACTGTTTACACTGTAATATTAAGAGTGATTGGCCAACTGAGTCGATATTGTCAGAACAAGCGTTAGGGGGGACGCCATTTCTTGAAAAATTCTACCAGCGATTGATGAGATCAGGCTGTGCTTTCAAATACAATTTCTAGGCAGCCTGGACAATAAAACAGATCGAAACTGTGTCAGTCATCGTCACTGTGTATTTCATTGAAAATTGTGGTAAGATTGACATTTATTAACATGTATTTTATATAAAAATTGAATGTGAAATAATAATATATGTCTGTACATGCGTGGGTCTATAGCGACCATGAGGCAAAGCCTAGAGATTGATCCACCATGTGATAGACTGTCAGAGAGGCGTAAAACTACAAGAATATGTATGATTGTCATAAAGGAGCATAACACCTATCCTATTATATGGAAAAGATTACAGCTGGAATTGCAGTGGTGTTGTAACTATTAGGGGAGAGGAATACTGGTGTACATTGTCACATCAAAAGATAATGGTGGCATAGGTTGGTATAAGGCTATGACCCTTTTTGTTTGTTTGTAATGTACATGTCCTAGAATGTGGACTATTAGTGTATGCTAGGTATTAAGAAGGATGCATAACCTTCACATTTCAGAGGTCCTGGGTACTGACGTTAATGTGGTACCAAACGCTTGAAAACTGATTGATTCAGGACTCTGTCTGCATACTGCGAGCCCATGCTAGTGGCCATTGCCTATCAAACAGGGAACAGATTGTCAAGCGAGCAGAGGAAACGTTCTACCTGTATTCTACTGCCAAGTTAAGTTCATGTTCGGCACCTGACAGCTCAACTAACAGAACTTTAAAAAGGAATATAAAGTGACAGTGAATAAAACTGGGACAAATATTTAATAGTCCCACAAGAGACAAACGAAAACAAACATAACTAAAAGGGTGTGATTTTAAACAACAACCTAGGGGTACTACCAGTATTACCTTAAAGTAGGAGAATACTACTACAGACGTATATTAGAATAATATTTTTATGTATGGACAGAAGATCTACTGTGCTATTTGACTGATGTAAATGATTCTTTTGATTTCACTATTGATTGTCAGTCCTGGTTCAAAATAAATTAGAATCAGGATAATAAATTGTAAAAATTATATTTACACAAATTTCAACCACAGTCTTAAATAAGATAGCCTTTTAAAGTGTCGTTTGTATGTTATTGTGGTAGTACTGTGTGCTGTTGTGAATAATAAACTATTTGTTTGTATGTTTGTTGATTATTGCACATTACACTCTACCTTCATAACCCTAGACACTACACGAAGTCATTTAATATAATAATATAAATACATTTTGAATGAGATAAAAGGGGTGGTAGCGGAAAGGTACCCTGAAAAGTTCACAATACTATTGGGTAAATTCAGGGACCTTCATAGCTAATCTCATTTATTACAATAATAATACCTAACAACAATTCATAACATCAAAATCCACCACAGTGATCTGATGCCACATTTGTTACTCAACATACTGTGCTGTCATATAATGATGATTTAAACTTCTGGTTAATGCATATGTTTGACTTTCTTTCCTATGCTCTAGTGATATTCATGTTGCTTTATGTGTTCTATTATGTGGAAACATGCTTCCTCCTAAAGCCAGTTGATAAGAAGCACAGAAGTTAATGAGCATTTTTCAATTATTGTCCCAAGATTATGTTTTCCTATGATTTCATCAGTCATTACTGTCTGTTCCTTTAGTTGCAGACCTATCAAGGTTATAGTGTCTTTACTTCTCTTTTCCTCCATGATATTTTGAAGTCTGGTGTAAAATTCTTACGATGTTCATCTCTATTTTCCTTCTGGCAGTTCTGAATGTTGTTGCTACCAGTCTTGGTCCCACTGCTTCCCATTCTATGGTTGCCTTCTGTAATTCCTTTGACAGCATTACAGCCACACCTTCAGCATGATGTGCACTTTCTTTCTTCCTCTTGTACAGCACTGTGTCTCCTGTGTTCAGATTCGTGTTTCATGCTGCCCTAGGTTGTTTATTTCATAATTTATAATTCCTGCTGCAGTTTTCCCTTGTTTGCTTAAGATTCTACATGCTCTATCTGGAGATTTTCCTAGAAGAAAACAGGGAAGAGGAAATGTCACTGCCCTAAAAAAACAAAAATATTTGAATCAAATAATAATAACACTCTAAACAAAGGTAAGAATTTTGCACACATGTCAAGCCAATCCTATTGCACGGAGGACAACAAACAAGAAATTACAAATCTTCATAAACAGGTGCTGGCTTACAACAGAAGCAATAAATTGTGCAAAAATTAACCGCATGTGGAACTAGAAGTGAAGAAACAACACCTCAGGTTTACAGAATTTACAGTGAGAATATAATCTGCCAGCACCATACGCCATTCTTTGTTCTGGAACCCCTTGGGTAGAAGAAAAGGCAGAAAAAGATAACACCGAAAAGAACTGTAGAAATGTACCTGATATGATGGTCTGGAGAGATCTGGTTGGAGATCTATGCAACACACGAAGCCAAAAATCAAAGACGAATGATTTCTCGTAACAAGTTTTAAAAAAGTGTACAATGCCCTAAAATACCATTTTATGTCTGCTCATTGCACATCTGACAGCAGACGTACTGTCGTGAAATTCTAATCCACATATATAAATTAAAAAGTAAATGTAAAGCCTAACGAATTAATTCAATAAAAGGAAAGAAGAATGGTAAAAGAACAGTGCAGTCACAATAGCGTACGCCTGTATTATAGAACATCATACTAGCTAAACAAGAAATCCCCTCTTTCTACTTCGTCTGCATAATTGTAGCGCTTTCACGTTTGCTAGTAAAGCCTACTGCATCAAATACACGCGTTTCTAAAAATAAAACTGGTGCTGTGTTTCTTAGAAAACCTTGAGATAGACACACTGCGTAATGACCTAGATTTAATATTACATTAATGTCACTATGCACTACGGAAACTAAAAGACAGACGGGCTTAAAAGAGAGAGAGAGAGAGATGTACGGAGGAACGCATGCAATACTAACACGTCGTCTAGCGATATGAAATTAATGCCACCCCACGCGAAAGGCATGCAGGCTTGATTTTTTTTCTCAAATAAACAGTGACAAAAAACACTACCAATACGAGGTAAGGTTTTAAAAAACCTGGTTAATGCTTATTAGGAAACATGACACAATACTGTTTTACGTCTGAAATCCTGACATTAGCCTGACAGTACAGAAGACATCCCATCGTATAGAAGTGAACGGGTGGTAGAAGAAAATACATATTTTGAACGCAGCCACTTAGCTCCATTAAACTTATATATTTGGGTGCCTTAGGACTTGCTGACAAAGAATATGTTAGGTGTTAAGCAAATAGTCTAATAATTAACAAATTATAGCCAAAATACTATAGTGGTGTTGTCTAACAACACAGGATCATATTTGCTCATAATGGCGTGTTTGGACACTGCTTTAGAGGAAATGAGGCCACCACGTTAGATCCGATTTGATTGGCTAGAATAATATGTAAGGCGAAACATGATTAGTCGATTGCAAATACTATTTTTGGTTGTTAATGGAAACGATAGGAAGGGTACATTTTTTCAAAAGCTTTTGTAAACATGGTCTCATTGGCGAGACCATTTAATATAGTCAATTAGCAGCGTCAATTCAGTGCCACTTTTTGAAAATACAATTTGTAGAAGAAAGTGCGTTGAGAACCAGCTCATATTTTTCTAATAAAAGCCTGGGACAGAGGCAGATCGGAATTGTGCCATAACTCATCGCCAGTCAACGTACTTGTTTAATATTTCCTTGAATTGTGGTAAGCTAGACAAATTTGATATCTTTTTGATGAAAATTGAATGTGAATTGATAATTTATGTCTGTATGTGTGTGGTTCAGTAACAAACATGAAGCAAAGCCTAGATATTGCTCCGCCATGAACAAAACTTGTCGGAGAGGAGTATAACTGCAAGGGATTGCCAAATAGTACTATGACACCTATCTTATTGAATAGAAGGAAATAATGCTGGAATTGCAGAGGCGTTGTAACCATTAGGGAGAGGAATACTGGTGTATATTGATACATGAGAAGCTAGCAGTTGGCCTACCGCGCTGAACTCGGTGTTTGTTATGTATTGTGCTTCAGTGTGGAAATAGATTATAAATTAGTTCTGAAGTAGGAGGTACAACCTTCTTGTTTCAGGGACCGTGGTACTAAAGTATTAAAGCAGCACCTATCCTGAGTTTTGCTGAATCCAGAGGCTGGTAGCATACTCCTTGGTCAAGATATCGACCAGTGTTGTTTCTCAAGAAAACGGTGAAGCAAGTGAGCAGAGGAGTCAGAGTTCCTGCCGCCCACACAGAAGTTAAGATTTCGTTGGCCAGAGCAGCTCAATCTTGTATATACCCCCCTCTAAAAGTGACTGTACATTAAATCAAGAGGGACAATTATTTGTTTCAAATAAAAAGAAACTGTGAACCTTTCCAATATTATTTCCACCAGAAACAAACACTTGAAGTCATGATGACAAACAACAACCTAGCTTGAAAAGCCAGTATTACCTCATAGTACTACATCACTACTTACACACATATTGGAATAATAATATATGTCAATACAAAGATCCTATCTATAAATTGTGTACATACAACTTGTGATTACATTTGATTGTGATTCCTGGTTCACTTTGTAGTTGAATCAGGATATCTATTATTGAAAGGAATTAATACATATTTTAAAAGTTAACACTTGACTTATTGAGATAGTCTTATAGAGTGTTCTATGTATGTGAGTGTCACAGTGTTGTAAAGTATTGTGGATTAAATTAAATTGTTTATCTGTCTGTTGGTTGTTGTGAACATACACTTCATCACTATCATAACCCTAGACATTCAACGTAGTCATCACAATATTCCAGAATAAGTCTGACTGAGGTCTAAATGTGGTAGCAAAGTAAGGTCATCTGTAAGACACCACACTTATTAGATACAGATACCTTCACAGCTGATCTCAGTCAGTACAATAAGTCCCCTATAAATATTTATATCATCCCACTTTACCACACGTACCTGTTTGTCATAAGCAGCCTGTCGCTTCTCTGCATCTTTCACGATGTCTACAAGATTTCTCTTCTGATTCTGAAGTTGTTCTCTTGCCCTTTTTCTTGCTGCCTTCTTCTTTTCCAGCTCCTGTTCCTTCTGCAGTTAAAAAAAAAAAGAGACAACAAAATATACTTGAAAAACTTTCTATTAGCAGAGTATTCAAAGGACAAAATTAGAGGCCGGAGGAGGGAAAAAGAAGAATATTCTATTCCAAATAATAGTAGGCAATATCATATGTGATATGTAATGCTGCATCATGAAAATTTATTACCTTCTGGAGGACACTGAATTAGAAATTAAGAGAGACAATATCAATGATTGCACTGTGTTTAAAGGCTGAGGACTACTGTAACGTGAAAAAGCTTACGTTACTTTTTTGTTGTTGTTTACAATAAGAAAACAGGAAAGTCACAAAGCAAACAATGCAGTTTGTTCAGTTTCCCCTATACATCAGATCAGACTATTTCTGTGGATCCATCAGACTGGTAACTAACCACTGAACAGCTAAGCGTACAATCTTCCAAAGCCTGAAATGCCTATGTGTTTCATGCATATGGTGGAACTCAATCTGCTTCAAATGCAAAACTTACCTTTTCTTTGTAAGCTGCAACTTCCTTAAGAATTTCTTCCTTGAAAGGTAGATTATTTGGAATACCTGGATCTCGTGGTTTACCTTCAAGGGGAAAAAAACAAAAAATGTTTAGAAAGGTAGAACATATCAAAGAAACGTACATTACGGTAAGGACTAGAGATTATTTGAAGGGAAAAGTGCAGTCAATGGCTTACTCATCAAAAGCAAAAATGGTTTTGATTACATGAATATATATTGACAACAAACCAGACAAACATGAAGAAACAAATTCTTTAATTTCACTGGGTGAAAGGTGGAAGTAAGTACAGAAATTTATCATCATCATTATACTGGGTTCTCTATGTATGTGTGTGCATATGCATATATATACACACACACATACCCACACCCACACACATATACAAAAACTATGGTCACCTAAAAAAATTAGTCTGGGTACAGCAGGTTAAAAAAAAAAAGGAACAATTTTGCTTTTCCCATAAGCATCATGCTTCCCCTTCTTGAAGCAATGAGTTATGTCAAATGGTGTGCACAGGTTTTGTATAAATTCATGACTTGTGACAGGCCTCCAGTTAATGTACAATGACCATTTTTTTCATACCGAATATTGAGATGAGGCATATTCACTAGTACATGTGACCACATAATACCATGTCATCTTTAACAAATGTTCCTTATATCAGTCATCAACTGCCCTAAAGAACCATAAGAACAATGAATCAGATTGTCTGAAGCACTAACGGAAACCAGATATAAATTCAACAAAATGAAAGTAAAGTGGATTCCTGCCCACAGAAAACATATATGAAAATGTTTCTCATAATAGAAGCAGACAACTCCTTGACAAGAAAAGATTATAAGAGATAATATTCTGAGAACTGGCCACTGCAGACTCTAATCCATCTGTTCAACAAATTAAAAAATCAGACAGACGCATATGCATTTATGGAGGAAACACAAGCATGCAGTAGAGCATGTCTTCTAAGAATTTTAGCTCCACAAGAGAACAAATTGATAGCATGGCCTTCACCAACTGCTTTGAAGGTAAAACTGTTGTGGTGAGATGCCTGAAACAGATCGTCAACTTTAAGAGAAACAGATGTCATTATTTGAGATTGAACAATTAAGAGGATAAATATATTCTAAGTTTACACCTGGTGTTGTTTACTATATTAATTTGTTCACAGATACAGACAAATGGATTGATTACGATCTTATCTCATTCTAAAGAACTGTAATATCAACTTAATGTTAAAAAACATATGAAGTAATCAGTAAAATGCATTTCACTATCAATGCATGTGAAATGCTTTAAAAAATTTAAACAAAAACAAAACCCACCTTTCTTTGGGTTCTTCTTAGCTTCTTTTCTCAATTTTCTCGTGTGTTCACGCACCTGACATGACAAAGTATATAACATTTGAAGCATGACCCTTTGATATATTAGCCAGAACTCTTCCTCTTAAAAATATCTACTAAGAAATGCAAAAACAAAATGTTCTTAGCTTAAATCTCTCAATGAGTTCCCTCTAAATCTCAGAAAGTGAGTTATAAACAAATATCCCTGCATACTTTAAAATTACTTCTCCAAAACACCTATCTATAGTGTAATTTTTATTGAGCATTACCTTTCTCTCAACTTTAACCCTGTGTTTTGTTGACTGGCGTTTGCTTTTCTTTTCTGTAACACAAGAGACAAGACATATTTAATGAAAGTCATAACTTCAAAAACAGTGCATAGCTCATTTAATTATCTCATATTCTGTCTTGAGTTTTGTGTATCTTCCATACATAAAACATGCTGCAAACTTGATAATTTCAAACTTCAAAGAATTTGTCAACAGTTTATTATTGTCTGAATGCAGTAGCAGGAGTCACAGCAGACGTATGTGTCACTATACTTGGTCCAGCATCGAGAGGTGGTGTGACCAGTTCCTATCCTCCAAACATTTGCCTTCCCTAACTCAAGACAAGAGCTGTTAGGTACCCACTTACAGCTGGGAAAATTGCATCATGTCAATACCTTTAATGATATGCCTAAGGGAGTAAAAGTACTACTCTTTCTTTGCCCGTCAGAGACCCCAGGTCACCACTGATGACCAGAAATTTAAGACAGTTGACCAAAAGTTTAACTAACTTTTGCTAAGGTCATTACTACTATTTTAATTAATTATTGTTACTAGCTTGCCATGCCAAAAACAAAAATTAATGGGCAATTACATCAGTAACATTACTGAACATTCATCCATAGAAGCCCTTTTGATAATATGTTCAGTCCAACATGCTGACTATATCTTCAGTCTGTCTGTTTTTTTTTTTTGCCTGCATGTGTTCACTAGTCAATCTAGTCAATTTATATTACATTTTGAGGTAGCATCAGTGTAGTGAATAGTCCTTTTCATGACTGGCCCTTATCAGGGTTTAATTATACTAATGGACTAGTAGTCCTTTTCAAGGCTTAGTATTTATTAACTCTGTAGTGTTAATAGTTCTTTTCAGGACTTCACTATGCTAGCTGCCAGACACTAGTAGTCCTTTTCATGGCTTAGTATTTATGAACAATACTAGAGTCGAGAGAGTTCACTTAGTTCTGCATGGTAAAACATGCATGCGTTCTGATATAACCAACAGACCATTCTAGGTTGAAAGGAACATGTTGCTACAAGGCGGCTAAAATCTCAAGGGAATGATATCTGGCCAGTAGGACTACTTCAGATGACAGAATCATCAATACCCTTTAGCTCCCCAAGGAGCATAGGCCTTCAACAAACACATGCCAAGTCTTCCTGTCCTGTGCCATCCGCTCAAGTTCTTTCCATGTTTTCCTCATCATTTTCACCTCTGTTTCCAGTTCTCTTCTCCATGTGTTTTTTGGTCTACCTCTGCCTCTCTTTCCCTGTGGATTCCAGAACAAGGACTGCCTTGTAATGCTATCAACAGGTTTCCTCAATGTGTGTCCTATCCATCGCCAGCGTCTTCTTCTCAACTCTTGTTCCACTGGCACTTGTCTGGTTCTTGTCATCAATTCCACATTTGTGACTTTGTCATACCATTTCAGTCCTTCTATTCTACGCAAGCACCCGTTTATAAAAGTCTGTAGCTTTTTGGTTGTTGTTTTTGTTGTTCTCCATGTCTCAGAGCCATACAATAGGACTGACTTCACATTTGAGTTGAAGATTCTTATTTTCGTGTTGGACTTGATTTCTCTTGTTCTCCATTTGTTTCCCAATGCAATGAAAGCTCCTCTTGCTTTTTGTATTCTTATTTTTATATCACTGTCTGTCCCTCCAACTTTGTCTATATTACTTCCAAGATATGTGTAAGATTCTACATCTTTTAGTGGTTTTTCTTCAAGTTCAACCTTGTTATCATTTCTTGCATTTATTCTCATAATCTTTGTCTTTTCCCTGTGCATTTTCAGGCCCACTTGTTGTGACCTCTCATCGAGAATTTTCATTTTCTCTTGCATCCGATTATGGGACAGAAGAGCCAAGACATCAGCAAAATCCAGATCATCAAGCTGTTAAGTCAGATTCCACTGGATTCCATTTCTGTTGTGTGATGTCGATGTTTTCATAACCCAATCTATTGCTAGTAAGAAAAGAAATGGAGACAAGAGGCATCTCTGTCTGACTCCCGTTCTAATCCTTTTTTTTCTTACCAGCGGCACTCGAGCCAATGACATGTCATTGCGAGGCTGGGGGGTCAGTGGACTTTCCTTCCAACCCGGTCAGGAGCTTTGCTTCTTCCCATCCACACGGGATTTATGTGTAGGAGCCGTTCAGGTTATTCAGTCAAATTTCCGGTCGTAAACATTCCTTCAAACGCTGACGCCTGGGTTTGAACCATGAAAACCTGGTCGCAAGTACAACGCCGTAGCCATTACACCAGCACAGCTCCCATTCTAATCCTAAATGGTTCTGTAAGTTGTCATTCATGAAGAACGCTACATGTCATATCTTCATAGGTCTTCTTTATTAAGTTAATGATCTTCATGGGAACTCCATAATGCCTCATCAATTTCCAAAGCGATTCTCTGTCTACACTGTTAAATGCCTTTTCATAATCCATGAATCCAATGTATAGCGGTCTGTACAGGATCTATTTTGTCAAAAACCTGCTTGTTCATCTCTCAGTTGCTTGTCTATGGACTCTTTTAATCTCTCCAGGATGATTCTGTTTAATACTTTTCCTGGCACTGATAGTAACATTATTCCTCTATAATTTGTGCACTCTTGTAGGTTTCCCTTCTTAGGCAACTTGACCAGATAACCTTCCTTCCATTCTGCTGGTATTTCCTCTCTCCCAGACTTTGCCAAGTAGTTTGTATAATATCTCTGTAGAGGTATCAATATCTGTTTTGATGGCCTCTGCTGGAATGCAATCTGGACCAGCTGCTTTTCCATTTTTCAGAAGCTTTATGGCTTTCTTTATTTCTTCTCTACTTGGTCGTTCACAGCTGATATGTAGCTCCTCTTCTGCTGGCTGGATGTCTGGGGGATTAGTTGATGGTCTATTGAGAAGTTCCTCAAAATGTTCTGTCCATCTCTTCATTTGTTCATGTATATTACTAAGCAATTTTCCATTCTTATCTTTTATTAGGCCATTTGCTTGCTTATATTTCCCTGTTAGCTTCTTTGTGTTGTTGTACAGGTCCCTCATATTTCCTTTTGCTGCAGCTTCCTCTGCTTCCCTTGCCAAATCATCAATATATTTCATCTTGTCTCTTTTGATGTTTCTTCTTACTTCTTTGTTTGCTTCTATGTACACTTCATGAGCCTTGGCTTTGGAGCTTCTGGTTTTGCTTCTGTTTAAACCTGCTTTCTTGTTTTTCCTGTATTCTATCTTACTAATGGTTTCTATTGTTATCCATGCTTTGTGCTGATGTTCTTTTTTTCTCAGTACTTCTTTACATGTCTCGTTCCATATATTTTTTACTTGTTGCTAGTGGTCTTCCGTATCTGTTTCATTTTCCAGCTGTTCGAGTACTTGGTATTTGTTAGATACTGTGATTGAAAATTTTTCTCTTATTTCCTGATTTCTTAGATATCCCACATTATACTGTTGTCTATAGCTATAAGCAGTTGTAAATTTCTTGAGTTTTAATTTTGTTTTAGCCAACAGAAGATGGTGTTCTGATACAACATCTGCTCTTCTACATACTTTCACATCATGCAATGATGACCTAAACTTCTTGCTTATGCATATGTGCAGATGACAGAAGCAAATGCTAAACTTCAGTAATATTTATTGTCCATTAATATCAGTTACCAAAAGAATTTCAAAATCAGGCTTTGTGAAGGATATGTTTGAAGTGATTCATGCGTGCACTTTTCTCATGTCAGTCAGTACATTATTATGACCCATCAGAAGAAGGGTTTCCTGGCAAACCTTCAGTAAAAATAAGTTAAAAATTTGCTTTGCCCAAGAATCATCATCATAACCCTCCACTCCCAAAGGAGCATAGGCCTTCAACAAACACATGCCAAGTCCTCCCATCACATGCCATCATCTCAAGTTCTTTCCACGTTCTCCTCATCATTTTCACCTCTGTTTCCAACTTGCTTCTCCATGTGGTTCTTGGTCTACCTCTGCCTCTCTTGCACTGGGGGTTCCAGAACAAGGACTGCCTTGTAATGCTATCAACAGGTTTCCTCAGTGTGTGTCCTATCCATCGCCATTGTCTTTTTCTCATCTCTTGTTCCACTGGCACTTGTCATCAGTTCCACGTTGGTAACCTTGTCATACCATTTTAATCCTTCTATTCTATGCAAGCACCCATTTATGAAAGTCTGTAGCTTTTTGGTTGTTGTCTTTGTTTTTCTTCATGTTTCAAAGCCATATAATAGTACTGACTTCACATTTGAGTTGAAGATTCTTATTTTCATGTTGGATCCGATTTCTCTTGATCTCCGTATATTTTCCAATGCAATGAAAGCTCCTCTTGCTTTTTGTATTCTTATTTTGATATCACTGTCTGTCCCTCCAACTTTGTCTATATTGCTGCCAAGATATGTGTACGATTCTACATCTTGTAGTCGTGTTTCTTCAAGTTCAACCTTGTTATTATCATTACCTGCATTTATTCTCATTATTTTTGTCTTTTCCCTGTGTATTTTCAGACCCAATTGCTATGACCTCTCATCGAGTGTTTTCAATTTGTCCTGCATCTGATTACGGTTATGGGACAGAAGAGCCAAGTCATCAGCAAAATTCAGATCATCCAACTGCTTAGTCAAGAGTCCACTGGATTCCATTCCTGTTGTGTGCTGTCGATGTTCTCATAACCAAGTCTATTGCTAGTAAGAAAAGAAATGGAGACCAGAGGCAGCCCTGTCACACTCCCATTCTTATCCCAAAAGCAAGTTATCCACGATTTTTGTTGTTGTTCCCTTTTCCCCAGTATTTCTTCACGTCTCATTCCATACAGTTTTGATTTGCTGCCAATAGTCTTCTGTATTCACTACATCTTCCAGCTGTTGGAGCACTTGGAATTTGTTGGATATTGTGACCGTAAATGTGTCTCTTGTTTCTTGATTTCTTAGATGTCCTACATTAAATTGTTGTCTATAACTTTGCATTGTTGCATATCTCTTGAGTTTCAATTTTACTTTGGCTATCAGAAGGTGGTGATCTGATGCCACATCTGCTCCTCTATATATTTTTAATATCCTGCAATGATGATCTAAACTTCTTGTTTATGCATATATGATCAATCTGATTTTCTGTTCTATATGGTCTGGTGATATTCATGTTGCCTTGTGTATTCTCTAATGTGGAAACGTGCTTCCTCCTATAGCCAGTTGATTTGAAGCACAGAAGTTTGAGAATAGTTCCCATTTTCATTCATTATTCCTAGCCCATATTTTCCCATGACTTCTTTAAAGCCGGTGTGGACTGTACCTATCTTTTAACCAAGAATGCTTAGGTGCTTTACTTGACTACGAACCACAAGCATTTTCATAGTAGACTGAAGCAACTTAAAAATCACAATACCAAGTCACATTTGGTTTCCTGTGTGATTTTATGTGTAAACGTTTCGCACTCACACACTCTTTAGCACATGTTGAAAATGTTTTTGCTTTTTTTTGTTAAAGCAAATCTTGTGGAAGGTAAACAGACAGATAGGCTACAATGTGATATATACAGGTCCAAATAGGCTGATTTCTAAGGAAGCCATAAAATATTAAAATGCTAGGTGTTATACATGGAGTCCACCAAAGTCATTCATAGATAATGTTAAGGAAGGATGTTGTAAAAAAGATATTCTGAAAGTTCAGTGAAAAGGACTTCAAATATTTTCCCTTGAAACTTATGGTTTTTCTAGTGTGTAGCCTAATTGTGTGCCTTATGTGACACAGAGTTTTGGTAATTTTTACTTTTATTGTGCATAACTTATGTTGTAAGCTTTAATGATTTTTTCTTGAACTAACATGGCACACATTCTATTTCGAGGATAGCCAGTTATTTGAAAGCAAAATTTTCTTTAATAGGCCCCATATTTATTTACTTTTATTTTAAATATACAAAATTAAAAAATCATAAAATACAAACTCTGTCAGACGTTATAATTTTGGTCAAAGCTGAAAATAGGTTTGGGGTTAGGTTACGGCCAGCTGTTCAGCAAAGCTCATAACTAGGTTGAGGTTATGTTACGGATTGAGGCTGAAATGAAAAGTGGGATGTGTTCTTCAATGTGATCCTTGTAAGTCATCAACATCATTAGGGTTTGGATTCCTAACCCTAACTACTGCGTCCCTGAATTCTTTTAAAAGGCTGTATCAAACACATAGCCCACTGTTATTCATTTCAACCAGGATACATATGGATAGCGGTAATTTCCTATTACTCATACCTTTTTGCTCCGCAGTGAATATGTGTAGTTATGTCCAGTTTCGTAGGAGTTAGGGTTAGGTTAAGTATTAGGGTTAGGATTAACACTAACCCTAACCCAAACCTTAATCCTAACCCTAAACCTAACCCTAACTGCTACGAAAGAACACTTAACTACACATATTCACTGCGGAGCAAAAAGGTACGAGTAATAGGAAATTACCGGATAGCCACTCTGGGAACATGGCAGACTTTTGTTCTCTACTTCTACCAAAAAGAGAATATTTTATCCCGTGCTACTGTTCATTCCATATATTACTGTTAACTTAATTTGGCCTAGGCCTATGCTTTCTATCTGTTTTACCCATCCCTACATTTATTCGGTCTGGTTCAAATGAAATATAGCGGGATGTGTTCTTCGATGCCATCCAAATGTGCCACCCTCGTCGTTAGTGTTAAGAATTAGGATCCTTGAACCTAATCTTTACCCCTTATTACTGCGTATTTGAATTCTTTTTAAGTCTGTATCGAACACATGTCCGAGTGTTTTTCATTTCAACCCTTCATTAGGCCTACAATCCAAACGTGCATTAGTCTCGACCAATCGAGCAAAATTCCCTTCTACATATGAAAACCAGTACACCGCACTTGGAATGGATCGAGTAAAAATCATATGTACTTACTTAAAAACTGTTTCGCCATTTTGTTTGTTTATAGGGCACAATCACATAAATTTTGTTTGATTAGAATGATCTGTTAGTACCGATGTGCCTATGGTAAACTAAGTGACGTCACCACACCCCAAGCATGCTCCACGCGTTTCAGTGTTGCCAAATAGTTCACAAATTTCCAATCCAACCACCAAGGTTGCCACTCAAGTTCTAGAGATAAACCCAGATTTTCTTCTTGAAAAAACCCAGAAATACCCATATTATTTTATGCCTCAAATACACGGGATAGACAGAGACACAGACTTAGTGTATGTGAGTGGTGCAATTTGAGGGAATCTTTAGTAATGTTATGACCCACACACATAATGCATGGAGGCATATCTGGAGTCATCCTTATATGACCACCAGCTGTGCACAATACTGTAGAATACAAATGTGGACGTGAACATCTGTCTGTGAGGTTAATTACACCCTCATTGACTCTTAAAATCATCCACACAATCTTTTAGTGCAACTTTAGTGCAAATAAGCTGTGTGCTACCAATTTTTATTTATTTCTTCATTTTTTTTTTTTTTTTTTTTTAACCAAAAATTCACAATTATAAAAAAATGATTTTATTTACACCCCAATATATGAACTCTTGAAAATGAGATATTTTAACAGTAACATACTTACAGTAGTTACATTTAAAAAATGTTCCTCAAATCAAATATAAAATGTTAGTTGTAATTTGTTACTGTTGAAAATTGTCACTTGTCAGCGACTCGGCATCCATGTCGACAACTTCCCCTTCGTCAAGATCATGTGCATGAATTGACAACGTGGAATCTTGATTGTGGAGTTCAAAAATCTTTGTATATCTCTGCCGACAACGTCCTTCACGCACATCTTCAACCACGCTTTTACTAGGATTAAACTTATGACAAACTCCATCTTTTGCAACTGCCTGCTTGTCTAGTATTCGATTGGAAACTGTTTCACACAAAAGCTTGTTGGTTTGTTTAGTTTTAACTAAATTAACCTTCGAAAACAGGTGATGAGTGAGGTAGTGCCATAAGCGTGCACATGAGGTCAGCCATGACATTAAATTTCTTCTGGTTATTAGCATCTGTTACTGGTTGCAGTCCCGGCCAAAATGTGGGCGGATCCTCATCCACCAGATGTCCAAGATCTTTTCGGTACGATGCCAGTTCTCGCCATTGCTCAGACAGACGATCAAGGCTCTCTTCTGAAACAGCTGTTGGGAACTGCGCTGCTAATGGAATGACAGAAGGTTTGTTGATCTCGAGAGCTTTGTTTTGTCCAAGTGGGAACCTGCGTCGTATTCGAGTCCAAAGTTCAATCAGGTATGCCAATACATCCTTGAGAAACTGGACTTCTTTATCTCCTATCGGTTGTCGGATTAATTGCGCTTCACATCGTCCACCCAGCTCAATGTAATTCAGTTTCTTGTGCACGTGTACGTTGTAAGGATCAATGTCGGCAAGAGTGCGATGCTCATACTGCAATACTTACTGCCTAATAAACATACTGAGAAGAAAACGATACTCTCGTGTACATCTACTTGCAACATTAAATCAAATGATCAGCTTGCAAAAACGGAGTATTATGTTCTGCCGTGAAAGCCGACAACAGTATCTCCGCTTTAGCAAATTTTGTCTTGGAGACAGGGCTCTTTTGGTTTGATGAAAAACTTGTTAATATTCGGAGTTTTGTTTTTGGCTTCGAAGTTTTTCATGTGCTTTTATGTGCCAATAAAGCTGTTTTGTTGGCATTAGTTAATGTACAAGAACAGACCGTACAAATTGCAGCATAGCGATTGCTAGAGTCCGGCTTTATCCAATCCTTCAGTTCTCTGTCTGTTAGCCATTCTGCACAAAAAGCCTACTGATACCATGGCTTCTCTTTATTACGCGGTGGCATGTGTGTCGTCATGCTGCTACAACTACCTAGCGTACCTTCATCATCGCTCATTTTATAATCTTATAATAACAAAACAAAAAAAACAAAAAACAAAAACAATATGATGTTTATCTGCTTAAGTCTAAAATTTAAAAAGAATACTTTAAAACACATTGCAAAAATGGCTGAGTATTGTAGATGACAGCCATTATCAGAATAACAGGAAATAGATAGTAGATGTAAATGAGTCAAAAATGTCATTGATGTGGTTAAAAACAAGAATTAAATTTAAGTGGAATAAAAAATATAAAGCATATAATTTTTTACATTTAATTATAATATAAATATAATGTATAATGCTCAGTGCACAGAATATACACACGTTGTAAATGCCAATTGTCAAATACACCCAGATTAATGCAGATTTGAAAAAAAAAATACCCAGATACCCAGACAGAAGTCAAAAGACCCAGATCTTGTAAAAAATATCCAGCTGTGGCAACACTGCCAACCAGCAGCTAAACCCAGCCTAATTTTCCTCCACGAGACTCTTCTTCTTCTTAGATCCTTAACCACCGACCTTCAAAGCAGTCAGTGGCCATCACGCCTAGACCACGAGACTCGTATTGTAGCATTTTTACCTTTATTCCTCGTTTACATTTCTAACATGTAATAAGTGTCATACATTGGCAAATAATGTACGTTGAGCGATTAAAAGACACGATCATGATGCAATTTACATAAAGTAATACTGAGAAAACTAAAAAATTAACACAATAATAATAATACAAAATGCTTGACATTCACAGACGGAAACATGCATAATAAATAGATAATAAGGATATAGTTACACACATCTTAACAGGCTGAAGTAGAATCTCTAGTGCGTATGTCGAATAGTGATGCGGGAAGTGATAAACGTTTTGTGAAAATATTGTTTTTCAATGTGTTTGGAGTTATGTTTCGTAACTTAGTTTTACCCTTAACATCTCACGCGGGAAGAGGAACGACTAAGAAAGTAAATAAGAGGGTTAGTTTTAACATAATTTTTTACTGTACATCATTTGGCAAAGCTGCACTCACCTTTGCCCGCCTCACAGCGCGTGTTTGGGGAAACTCCAAACCCACAACGAAGACCAAAGCTGCGGTAAATAACGTCTGCGTCACCAGCACACTTCTATATGACGGCGATACATGGACAACCTATGCTAAGCAAGAAAGAAGGCTTAATATCTTCCGTCTACGCCGCATCCTCGGTAGTTCGTGGAAGTACAAAGTGACATATGTCGAGGTGTTGTCACTGTAGCAAGTGTAATTTGCTGGGGAGTGTAGCGGGAGGTTATTTAAAATTATTTATTATGTAAGAGTATGCCAGTAAAGAGTTCTGACCAACAAGTAATACCCCAGTCTTAGAAATAAGCACTGGTGTATTGTTATCATAACAATAGTCAGACTGTGAAAACCCTGGCCCAGTTGGTAAGAAGTAGTACCAGGATTTAAGGTGTCTCCTCCCTGTGACTATCTTATGATTACTTATATTCTAGGGGATAAGTAAAATGTACATTCACTGAACCCACAAAATGGAAGAAGTGAATAAATCCTCAGGTACAGTTAAAACAGTTTAATAATTACACTAATATTCTATTACTGCTAGTTGGAACAGAGCATTTAAATATATAGAAAATTAAGTCACACAATTACTATTATTGTCTGTTTAGACTTCAAGATCTTAAATAATGAAGTTACTGAAATCACTGTTATTAGTCCTTTGAATTTAAGGATAACTGTCATCAGTTGACTAAGTTTCTGTATGGTTAATTATTTTCAACTATAGGCTGTTTCACATGTATAGGTGGTCAGTGTCAAACAGGACACTTATCTTTCAACTTGACAATGCTGAAACTGAACTGTCCTTTGCTTATATCATACTTGGTAGGCCCAACAGTAGGGATGCCAATGACCAGTTGAAGTTCACTCTTTGGGGTCCTGCACTTTTGTGGGATTGCCTCTGATGAACGACACAGGCTTCTGATACTGGACAGTCTGGTTTGAGTTATTTCATGGAACCTGCAACATATCAGCCTTGGCTAATATCTGGCTAGACTTGTAGCTGACTAGCACAGATGTCAGACCAGTCAGTCATCAGATGTCACCGTTATACAATCATAGTAAGTAAGGACATCATTTCAGTGATATAGCATTAATATTAACATTTCAATTAAGTGTAACTGACTAGCACATAAGTCAGACAAGTCAGTCATCAGGTGTCAAAGTTATACAGTCATAGCAAGTAACATCATTTCAATGATACAGAATTAATATTAACATATCAGTAATAAACATCATCTGGTTTACCCTGCTCCTATACATCCTTTACTGATGCTATAACTTGATCCTTCTAAATCATATCAAGTACAAATTCAAATACTGATGCTATTCTTAGCATCTACCCAAAAGTAATACATAAATAAATAAAGTGAGTGATCACGTGACCAGGTTGCTGTCTACTGAAACTGGCTGTAGAACACTCCAGTTTACCAGCTGTAAATGGGTACAAAGTTGTGCGCTTGAACTAGGGAAGGCAAAGGCAGCGAGGAAGGGGACTAGTCACCTTAACCTCGTAAACTGGGATCTTCCATGATGAAGTTTCTAACACTTCATTTCCCTATGACAATCTCTGCCATGGGACTGCTTTTATCTTCGTAAGCGATAAAGCAATATGATAAATATATCTTCATTAGGCTGTGGGGCTATTTGTGATTAATTTTTGTACAAGCAACAATCATCCACAATGCACATGTTTAGATCATATTAAAAATACAATACATTATATCAATGACTATTATACAGGCATATTTTGTGAATTCTATACGAACCTGAAATAACAAATATTATACACGGTAGTTATCATAATTTCGCTTACCCTCAGACTTCAGATACTGGACTTAGAAATGTTTCTGGCGATCCGCTCACAATTCATGGGTAGTGGCGAAACTCTGCCTCCAGTCTGTCTCAAACCTCTTTCGTTGTCTGTGTCTCAGTTTACCGCTACGCTTTATATACGATAGCGCGGACGTATCGGAGGGTACCGACGTCACAGCTTAAACCTAGCCTGAAAAATCCTTCCCGAACAGTGATTTCGGCCGATCTGTGCGTCGACTGAAATTTTGCCTTTCTCATTCTCGGCATATATAATACCCATATTGTTCCATCTTATCTAGTTTTAAACAGTTGATAATTCTCTACCTTCCTATCCATGTAATTTCCCAAACTGTTATTTGTTGATTTTAATATTTAGAACAGAAGTGGGTTTACATGCTTTTCCGCGTAACTGTGGGCAGCCGAAATACGCATATATCTCCGTAAATGAGAACTTCCTACCGTTCCTTCTTATATGTAGTTATACACAATCCTTCCCTGTACTGAAATGTAAAATCCTTTTCATACCGATTCCCTTCTGCTTTTATTTATACTTCGTGATTTCCTCTGTCTGATACACATTTCGCTGATACGCCGCCATTTTGAAAGCGGTCAATCGATCGTTGACGGGTTTATAAATCTAACTGAAAACGTTTGCAATGACTTGAAACCATTTTGCGACATAGCTCCCCCATATTTTAAGCTGGATGATATCTAGCTTAACTATTGGGTACAAGACAATTGCAAATCGACCATTCCGAGGTTAGTTTTCCTTCCTTCTATCCTCCTCAAGCTCTGTGGGATGACGACTAAGAAAATCTGCGCCCACATTCTGTTTTCCAAGAATATATTCATCCTTTACTATCTCTCTCCTTCCTGTTCGGCTTTTCATCCAGGCTCTTACTGCTGGTGAAACCGGGTCGGTAGGTTTCCCATGAAGTTTACCGCCCTCTTTTCGTTGATAGTTGGATGTGGTTTTCCCTCGCAAATCCGTAGGTGTTTGATTTTCGCTACGTGATTTGTTCCTTTTTTTCCAGCGCATGGGGTTCAGACTGCAATTGAACCTGTTTGGGATGTTTCCTTCCCCTCCCGTGCAAATCTCGGCAGTACCCCTGATTGCTGGTTTGCTTGTAGATTTTTGATGAAGACTCTTCCGTCGACTTTCTGAATCTACATAGGTGCACTCTGGACAGGAATTTACATACTGATTTATGTCTTCCGTAATACCTGGCCAGTAGAACTGGGTGGCTATTCTTTGTTTTGTGGCACCATTACCCAGGTGTTCACTCAAAGTTATATGTATCCCCAGCCTATAACCTTATTCCTATAGGGGGATGGTACAACAATTTGACCATGACTTTTCGTCCCTCTGCCAGCTTTCCTGTACAAGAGTCCATGTTCCCTATAGAAGTGTCCTTTCCTTGGTGTGTTATGTGTCTTTGACAATTTGCCAAAACAAGGCTTCAATGTGCTGTCTGCTTCTTGAGCCCGTTTCATTTCAGTCGAATGAAATGTTAATTTGGTGTCCCTCTCTATGTTCATGGAGTCAGACCTGGTCTGGATTTCTGCCATAACCATAGGTTTTACAGGGTCTCCCAAGAAAACATATTTACGCCCCAACATTAGGGGGTAAAAGGGATCGTCTAACACTACTGCATTTATCTCCCCTTCCACATAGCGACAACTGACATGAATCTTTGCTATGGGTAAAGTAAGGGGTGATGTTCCTTTTAGTGGCCCTTGAATGTCTACTGTTTCTGTGGTAATTTGTCAGGGCACACCAGAGATGCACACACGACTGCGTCATAGGACAAACCTGTGTCATACATTCCTGTGACTTGTTTGCCATTCACAGTCACTATCTTCTGGGTAGGTGGGTGATGGAGGCTATTCTGACTCACAGTCAGTTCCTTCCTATCAGAAGCCCTCACCTGTAGACATGCAGCATGATGAAGGGGTTTTTTCCTCCCACATTCATCAGTGTTGTGGTTGCTCATCTTACAAAATTTGCACCACTTATCTCCCTGTTTATAGGGTTTACTTTCCTGAGTGTGAGGGTTGTTGTCCTTATTATCAAATCTTGGCTTATTTCTGTATGGATGATCCTTCTGGTCAAACTGGGTATTCTGCGGTGGTGGCTTATATCCTTCTACCTGCTTTCTTTTTGTTCCTACCAATTCAGCTTGAGCTGCTTGGTATCTCTCTGCACATTTCAAAATGTCTTCCAGCCTCTCTGCTCCTTGTTCCGTAAGGAATTTCCTCATTTCTGGAGACATGGAATCTTTCACTTGGTCTAACATAACCATTTCTTTCAGATCCTCGTAGGTTTTCTGATACTTACCTAAACTACTCCATTTCAACAAATACGTTTCTAGCCTAGCTGAGAACTGGTTATATGTTTCTCCAGGTAGAGGTTTAGAAGTTCTAAATTTCTTCCTATATGCCTCAGACTTCTTTTCATACCGGATCAGTAAGGCTTGCTTTAGTATTTCATAATTTTCCTGATCTTCTTTGGGGAGTTTCAGAAACACATCATATGCAATACCTCTCAATCCATGGGATAACTTTAGACTCCATTTTTCCTTTTCCAGTCCATATGTAGAGGCTAGCCTTTCATACCTATCCAGGTACGACTCAATTGCGTCCTCCTTTTCAACAAATGGATCTAGGTGGAAGTTCATGGCCCCATTTGCTGTGTTCTGAAAAGAGCTATTCGCAGAATGAGGTGAGCTATTACCATGGGTGATAGTCCCAGCCTGAAGTTCAAGATCAAGCTGTCTCATTTTCAGCTCATGGTCTCTCTCTGCTTGTAACCTCCTTTCTTCTCTCTCAGCTTCTAATTTCTTGGCTTCTCTCTCCGCTTCTAATTTCTTGGCTTCTCTCTCTCTGTGCTTCTAATTCTAATTTCTTGGCTTCTCTCTCTGCTTCTAATTTCTTGGCTTCTCTCTCTGCTTCTAATTCTAATTTCTTGGCTTCTCTCTCTGCTTCTAATTTCTTGGCTTCTCTCTCTGCTTCTAATTTCTTTGTTTCTCTCTCTGCTTCTAATTGCTTTGCTTCTCTCTCGGTGTACTTTTCACATTCCGTCGTGACATACCTGATCAGAGCGTCACCATCCATGCCAAGCTCTTTTCGCACCTGCAGTGTAGCAGAGCTAAATTTGACCAAGTCGGCCATGATGTATCTGTAGTCTAGTAGGGCAAGTGATCTTACTCAAACTAATTTACTACAATATAATTAACTTAGTTAAAATTAAAGTTAATTAAACTGACTTCACCATATATGAAACAGCTTTCTTTATCTGTACTCAATGGTACTCCTAAAAATATAATTATTTCCTATTAGGTTACTCTTTCAAAAAAAAATTTTCAAAACAAAATTTTCTACACAGCAGAAATAGAAAGTTGGCTCAGGAATATCAAAGATATATCCCGGACGAGCCCCCACTGTAGCGGGAGGTTATTTAAAATTATTTATTATGTAAGAGTATGCCAGTAAAGAGTTCTGACCTACAAGTAATACCATAGTCTTAGAAATAAGCACTGGTGTATTGTTATCATAACAATAGTCAGACTGTGAAAACCCTGGCCCAGTTGGTAAGAAGTAGTACCAGGATTTAAGGTGTCTCCTCCCTGTGACTATCTTGTGATTACTTATATTCTAGGGGATAAGTAAAATGTACATTCACTGAACCCACAAAATGGAAGAAGTGAATAAATCCTCAGGTACAGTTAAAACAGTTTAATAATTACACTAATATTCTATTACTGCTAGTTGGAACAGAGCATCGAAATATATAAATATATAGAAAATTAAGTCACACAATTACTATTATTGTCTGTTTAGACTTCAAGATCTTAAATAATAAAGTTACTGAAATCACTGTTATTAGTCCTTTGAATTTAAGGATAACTGTCATCAGTTGACTGAGTTTCTGTATGGCTAATTATTTTAAACTATAGGCTGTTTCACATGTATAGGTGGTCAGTGTCAAACAGGACACTTATCTTTCAACTTGACAATGCTGAAACTGAACTGTCCTTTGCTGATATCATACTTGGTAGGCCCAACAGTAGGGATGCCAATGACCAGTTGAAGTTCACTCTTTGGGGTCCTGCACTTTTGTGGGATTGCCTCAGATGAACGACACAGGCTTCTGATACTGGACAGTCTGGTTTGAGTTATTTCATGGAACCTGCAACATATCAGCCTTGGCTAGTATCTGGCTAGACTTGTAGCTGACTAACACAGATGTCAGACCAGTCAGTCATCAGATGTCACCGTTATACAATCATAGTAAGTAAGGACATCATTTCAGTGATATAGCATTAATATTAACATTTCAATTAAGTGTAACTGACTAGCACATAAGTCAGACAAGTCAGTCATCAGGTGTCAAAGTTATACAGTCATAGCAAGTAACATCATTTCAATGGTACAGAATTAATGTTAACATATCAGTAATAAACATCATCTGGTTTACCCTGCTCCTATACATCCTTTACTGATGCTATAACTTGATCCTTCTAAATCATATCAAGTACAAACTCAAATACTGATGCTATTCTTAGCATCTACCCAAAAGTAATACATAAATAAATAAAGTGAGTGATCACGTGACCAGGTTGCTGTCTACTGAAACTGGCTGTAGAACACTCCAGTTTACCAGCTGTAAATGGGTACAAAGTTGTGCGCTCGAACTAGGGAAGGCAAAGGCAGCGAGGAAGGGGACTAGTCACCTTAACCTCGTAAACTGGGATCTTCCATGATGAAGTTTCTAACACTTCATTTCCCTATGACAATCTCTGCCATGGGACTGCCTTTATCTTCGTAAGCGATAAAGCAATATGATAAATATATCTTCATTAGGCTGTGGGGCTATTTGTGATTAATTTTTGTACAAGCAACAATCATCCACAATGCACATGTTTAGATCATATTAAAAATACAATACATTATATCAATGACTATTATACAGGCATATTTTGTGAATTCTATATGAACCTGAAATAACAAATATTATACACGGTAGTTATCATAATTTAACTTACCCTCAGACTTCAGATACTGGACTTAAAAATGTTTCTGGCGATCCGCTCACAATTCATGGGTAGTGGCGAAACTCTGCCTCCAGTCTGTCTCAAACCTCTTTCGTTGTCTGTGTCTCAGTTTACCGCTACGCTTTATATACGAGGAAGTGGAGGGGAACTCCTTCCTCGCTGTCTTTTCCTTCCCTAACTCAAAGTTAAGTACCCATTTATAGCTAGGTAGGCCCCATCTCTCGATGCTGGACCTAGTATGGTGAAGTCTCTAACACTCCATAACCAGCTGTAAATGGGTACCTGACTCTGATCCTGAGTTAGAGAAGGCAACGGCAGCGAGGAAGAGAACAGGGGTCACGCATCAGTCTAACCAGCTGTAAATGGGTACCGTTAACTTGTAGAACTGATTCAATTCCGTTCTATTGGTTTATAAACTTTAAAAAAATACGGGGGGGGGGGGGGAATGTTGATGGCGGGTCTGTCGTAAGCGAGAAACGCTTTTTTTTTTTTTTTAACTTGCCTCCTTTTTTTTTTTTTTAACCAGCGGCACTCCCAAATCACAATGTGAAATCAACCTTTTTCAGTCAAGAAAAAGGACGGTTCTCAGTTTGGGTAATAAATTTGTAAAATTATAATTTCCCGGTGAATTAACGCACAAGAACCCACAATCCTTCCCTGTACTGAAATGTAAAATCCTTTTCATACTGATTCCCTTCTGCTTTTATTTATCCTTGGTGATTTCCTCTGTCTGATACACATTTCGCTGATACGCCGCCATTTTGAAAGCGGTCAATCGATCGTTGACGGGTTTATAAATCTAACTGAAAACGTTTGCAATGACTTGAAACCATTTTGCGACAGGGAGGTTAAGATGTTATACCTAAAAGAGACAGAAGGCTGTGTCTGTGTCAACCGTGTGAGGTCAAGCAAATGTAGGCCCCTGACTATAAAAGATGATGATGTATTTTCAGGGAACCTAACGCTACCTCCCTAGATCTCACACGGTCTGTATATTTTAATTCTAGTGGCTGGTGTCTGATGTGTCTAGTGTCTAGGGGTGAAATGACAATGGTTGTACATAAACACAATACACTTTAACTCACTATAAGGAAATGAATAAGACTATGGTTAAAGTTTTCTTTAAAATTTGAATTCTTTTCTTTGTACAATTTAATCTGCCTGTCCTGCCATCTCTTTCGGACAGGTCTTTAAAATGAGGAAAATATATCTTACATATACTATTTAACTAAAATATTTGGACTCTTTGTCCTATAAGTATAATGTTACTATATTGTTCCTGTAGGTGTATTCACAGACTAAACTTTAATAGCTACTAGTGTTAGTCATTTGTTAGGAGGAGCTGTTGTTTCATCACGCCCCATAAAATTCTGTTTATTTTTGGAAATAACAAGTTTATTTGTATGAAGTGTCAGATGTCCCAGATGTTGACACATCACCTGGGATTCTTGGTATGAAGATAACAAGTCCGTATGTCGCTGCAGAGAATATATAGATCAGCACACACAAGCTCCTTCTGGCTATCTGCTGACAGCATACACTTTTGAATGGAGACTTTGTGACTTTACAATCACTCATCAGGTTTCCTGTCACCGGCTGGTAACAGGAAATAAAACCCTGCAATGAAAGACACCCTGGCCTTTTCACATCTGATCACAATTTCTTATCACTATGAACACATAATGGTATTGGGTCAGCCTCGTGTGCATTCACGTGCATCAGCCCCTAATTTATATGACTCACACCTTGCTGTGACCACACCTCAGGTCCCTATGGCAGATACGCCACTGTACTTTTACCTAGTTTGCTTCAATACAATAACGTGGAGTAACCACATCTCCTTTTGTATGATTTTCTTTTCTTAATTATAAACGCTCTAGGCATGTTGAAGAGTGTTCATGGAACACAGAGGCTTACTAACATCTTCTAATACAATAATATTAATACAAAATCATAACAATGTGCAACAGTCAAATACAGTTCAATGTGAGGACTCAATAATGTTTGCTCCCGGCATGTCCTTCACTTTTCCCAATAGCAGTATCTAACTTTTGCAGTTTTAATCAAGCATATTAATACATAAAGCATTCTTACCACAAATTCAAAGAAATATGACACAAGTAACGTTGACTGGCAAAAGATATGGCCTCAGTTTTCTCTGCCCTGTCCAGTCTGTGAATTTAGTATTATTTATTTTATAATTTATCACATCTGCTCTCAACGTACTTGTTGATATAAAAATTTCTTGTCAAATGGCCACGAGAGCTCTAAGCCTTGGCCAATATCTATTTGAGCTGGCCAATAAAATCAGGCGACTACCAAATTTTGAATTTAGTTTAGAAAAAACAAAAACAAAATTCCAAACAAACTATGTGTCTCGTAGTCCATTGGTCAGTCGGCGTTAGTTATGCCAATACAAAAAGATGTTTCGTTTTTGTTAAATTTTCCTACCTCCCCCCTTTACTCCTATACTCTTATACCACCCAATCGGATTTGAATTACTCCACTGCCTCTTTTTTAAACTTGCGTCCCCAATAACGTTGTGGATAAACTAGCAAGAACAACAGTCCGTCTGTACTAGCGTTCGTAGACATATAGTATTATCTCAATAACTTGGCTAATAATTGGACTACCATATATATTAAAACATATTTTTGCTCAGGGGACACTAAGCTATCTTTTTATATGATTTTTATGGTCAGTTTCATTATGGTTTAAATTTTCAGTTTTGTCACTGTCAATCGTCAATTATAACTTTTACACAAGTCGGCCATCTTTCCCACTCCTTCTGTATCATTTTTTCCTTATTCAAATAAACCAACTAGTTCTGATTACGTCAGAAATTTACCACTAGGAGGAAATTGAAAACTGTCTGTGAGTTTATATCCGCTGGCTTTTCCAACAGACAGGTTATAGTGTTAGTCCCGCGTGCAGAACGAAGAGGGGTTTTTGTCAAGCGTTGGTAGTATTGCCGTTAATTATTACAGTTGTTTCGTTCTTACACTACAAAATGTCCGAGTTACTACTAATTTTAGTGTTAAAGTTAACATATTACGTTAATTCAGACAGCAGTTTGGGTCACAGTTCTGGCAGATCGTTAATTATAAGTCTTGTCTCAGTTTCGTACAGCAGATCGGGCAAGATGTTAAATGTTAATTGTACGTCTCGAAACCGAAACTAAAAAGCGTGTTAGATTTTATTTCTTACTACGCAAATCATTCTCTTTCTGATCATAAGGATGTCTACTCAAAAATCGGCACCCACGTTCTGAGATCCGGGAATATATTCAATCATAAATGAATAGGGCTGTAATAATAAGGACCATCTTAATAATCTGGCATTTTCATGCTTTGCCTGTGATAAAAATACGAGCGGCTTATGGTCTGTTTGTACCACAAATGTCCTACCATACAGATAGATCTGGAATTTTTTTATAGCCCAGATTAACGCTAAACATTCCTTTTCACTGGTTGAATAATTTTTTTCCGCTTTGTTCAACTTGCGGCTTGCATAAGCGACTGGGTTCAATTCCCCATCTTGTGAAGAGGACCGTTGCAACAATGTAGCGCCTAGGTCCACATTGCTTGCGTCACTTCTCACGACAAATTCTTGATTCAAGTCAGGCAATTTCAATACCGGCCTGCTTGTGAGTTTTTCTTTTAACTCCTGGTAAGCCAATTCACACTGTGCTGACCAATTTATTGTATCAGGTTGTCCCTTACGCGTTAAATCCGTCAGAGGAGCACATATAGAGTTAAAATGTTTAATGTAATTTTGGTAAAAACCACACACCGACACAAAAGATCGCACATCTTTCTTTGTTTGTGGCCTAGGTGCTCTTTTCAATTTCTCCAGATTCTTGGGGTCAGGGGTCATGCTACCCTGATGTACGGTATGTCCCAAGAATTCCAACTCTTTACATCCAATACAACATTTGGTTGGTCTAGCAGTCAAGTTAGCCTCTCTGAGTCTCTTAAACAGCATATTCAAAGAGTTAACTTACTTACTTACTTAGTCGTTCCCCTTCTACCGTGAGGTGTAGAGGTTTGGAAGAGAGAGCGCCAGACCATTCTATCAGCTGTCTTCTTCCTGGCCTGGTTCCATTCTAGTCCTCGGTCCTTCAAAGATTGTCTAATGTTGTCCTCCCAGCGGACTCTGGGTCGTCCTGGAGGTCTGGATCCCTGGCTCTTTGTTTCCCATGCTTGTCGTGGTAGCCGATCTTCTCCCATTCTGCAGACATGACCAAACCATCTTAGTTGGGACTGTTCTATTTGGGTCTGCAGCGGATGGGATTTTAGGCCTTGACGGATCGTCTGGTTGCGGACCATGTCTCTTCTTGTTACTTCAACCACTTTCCTCAGATACCTCATTTCTGAGGTTTGGATCTGGCTTTTGTGGGTTGTAGTCATTGCCCACGACTCGCATCCATATGTCAAGACTGGGACATAGGTGGAGCGGTATACAGCCATCTTCGTTTTCTTACCAACCTCTTTCTTGCTGAGGAATCCACGATTTATGGCCTGAAAAAGTCTCCCAGCCGCTGCTTTCCGAGTGGCCAACTCTTCTTTGATGCCTCCCTTTCGGTCTATAATAGCTCCGAGATATTTAAAGTGGTCGACCTGCTCCAGGACCTGTTCTCCCAACTTAATCTGATGTTTTCTTTCTTCTCGTGATATCACCATGGACAAAGAGTTAACGTGTTCCTCAAATGTTTCAGTAGCAATGAGGATATCATCCATGAAATTCGAGATACATGGATTTTTCAGGGGATCCATCAATTTTCGCATCATCCTAGAAAACACACTCGGGGCATTTTTCAACCCAAACGGCAGCATGTTGAACTCATAATGGCCTTCCGAGGTGCTAAAGGCTAAGTAAGGTCGAACCTCAGGCTTTACTGGAATTTGATAATAGCCTTTGCTAAGATCCACCTTAGAAAAATATTTTGCCTTGTTCAGCCTGGCAAATAGTTGAGTAGTATCAGGTAATGGATCCACCTGACCTTCTGTGACAGCATTCAGTTTCCTGTAATCTATGCACAGTCTATGTTCTCCAGATGGTTTTCGCAACAAAACCACACAAGAGCTATAAGGAGATTCACTGTGAGAAATAATCCCTTCTTGTAACAAATAATCTATCTCCTCTTTCAAAGCTTTTTCCTTAGCGAAAGGAATAGAATAAGGCCTCATACAGATGGGTGTTGGGTATAGCATTTTCATATCATATTCCAACAAATTGGTGTGCCCCGGCTTATCCGTTAACACGTCTGTATGTTTCTCCAGGACCTTTTGAATTTTCTCCCTCTGTCCTTTTGTCAGGTGATTACTGATTTTCACCTGTGCAAACGTTTCACTGGGTTTCAGTGGATATTCAAATGAGGTGAGAAGATCATTTTTCATTTCGGTTGCGATAGACAAGGCCATTAAGTGTGTTCCTTCCTGGATTTGTCTGTCCAGATATTTCTTCAAAAGGTTCACATGATAGACTTTTTCCTTTCCCTTCTTGTCTATCTTATAATTTGTTCTGGATACCTTTTCCAAAACTGTATATGGACCTTGCCATCCGATTTGAAGTTTATTGCTGCTGCCTGGTAATAGAAGAAGCACCTTCTCCCCTACAGCAAGCTCCCTATCCTTTGCTTTTTTATTATAATAAGCAGCATGCTTTTTCCTGGCTTGTCTCAAATTATCATTTGCCAGTTTCCAACTAGTTTTTAAACGAGTGGTCAGTTCGTTCACGTATTGATATGATGAGGTAACAGTCTCTTCTGCCTTCTCATCTTTCCACGTCCTTAACAAGGTACTAATGGACTAATATTTTGCTGAACTTATTTTTCATGGCACCGGTAATGTCCCTAACATTGGAAGCATTGTAGTGAGGACTTTTTTCCTTTTGTCATCACTCACAAATCGTCCACTACCGATTCGTTTCCTGGGGTTGTCTCCCCTCAGGTTCAAATTCACAGTGAGAGAACTTCGCTCTCGTTTATCTTCCTCCAGTTTATATAATTCTGACCGAGGGATTGTCGCCTTATTCTGGGGTAAAATTACTTTTTGTACTCGACACAGAGTTGCCATTTTAATACATTCAAGTGAAGACTGTGTGTGAAAAGGGGGCTCCCATTCCACTTTGTCTACATTATTATATTTATTTTTCCTTTCAGGCCTAAGTTTGCCCCGTGGCGTTTCTAGGTCCTGATCAATTTCCCCACGTGTGGGTGTTCCCTCATGAAATATGCCGCAGGCTTCTACAAAATTCTCAATAACTATCTTTACATCTGGCCAGTAATATTTTTGAGAAACCTTTTTGCAGATGGTACCTACTTTCTCGTGGTCCCCATCTTTTCCAACATGTAAACTCCGTATTACGTCTGCCCTAAACATCTTGGGAAGTACCAGTTGTCCGTGACCATTTGAACCAGTTCCGGCCTTCCTATATAACAATTTATTCTTCACATAAAATTCTCCTTTGCTTGGAGGTGTATGGCAGGTACGCAATTTTTTAAAGCACTGCTTCAGTGACCTATCCTCAGCCTGTGCCTTCCTCATCTCTTCTAGATGAGTATTTATAGGTTCATCTTCTTCCTGTCTGGATTGTAAACGGGTCTGGACTGCTGCCAAGACCACAGGTCTCTTGGGATCCCCCAAGAAGACATAACGACACCCCAATATTAGAGGGTAGATGGGTGCGTCTAACACTGCTGCTCTGATTACTCCTTCCACATAGCGAGTTTTCACCGTTATCCTGGCAATGGGAAGTGTCATAAGTGGTATGTCCTTGGTCGCCCCTTGTATCTCCACTGTTTCTGTGGTATACTGATCCGGGTTCACTAAGTGCGTACTCACAACAGAATCAAAATCTAAGCCTGTATCATAGAGATACCTAATGGTGACCCCATTACAGACAACATCCTCACACACTGGGGGATGATAAGGTTCCTGCTGTCCAGTAGGTTTTACCTTTTCTTCCTTTTTCCCAAACTTCATAGCAGCAAATCCAGCAGGTTTACTAGTACAAAATTTGGTGTCATGACCCTCTCTCTTACACCATCTACAATAAAATCTACCTTGATGAAAATATTTTCTTTCATCATATTTTCTGTCCTTGAACTGTGGGTTTTTATTTTTATAGTCATTTCGTGGCCTATCAAAGTTTTGCTTACCTTTGTTGTCAAATTTATTAGAGTTTTGTGGAGCCTTACAATTGTCTATATGTTTCTTTTTGGCGCCAGCTACCTCTGCCTGGGCCGCCTGATACTTCTCAGCGACATTAAGTAACTCACCCAACCTCTCTGCACCTTGTTCCATGAGAAACTTTCTCAAGTCTGGAGCCATGGACTCTTTCAATTGCTCAATAAGGATCATTTCTTTAAGATCTTGGGTTTTCCCCAGAGCAGTCCATTTCTCCAAGTACATCTCTAACCGTGCAGAGAACTGGTGATAGGTCTCACCCGACAGTAGCTTGGCATTTCTAAATTTTTTCCTATAAAATTCTCCGTTCTTTTCATAACTTAGCAAAAGAGCCTGCTTTAACATGTCATAATTGTCGTGGTCATTCCTACTCATTTTGGAAAACACTTCATAAGCTGTTCCCCTAAGACCTTGGGATAACTTCAGGCTCCATCTTTCTTTTTCTAGCCCATAAGTTGTAGCTAATACCTCGTACCTACTTAAATATGCTTCAATATCATCGTCTCTCTCAACAAAATAATCTAAGTGGAACCCCATGGCTGAGTTGGAGGCCCCCTGACTAGCAGTAGCATCAGAGGTAGAGGGGCTGTGACCATATTCAGGAGCATGGCCCTGCAACTCTAACTCCCTCAGTCGCAGCTCATGCTCCCTCTGTAATCTTTTATCTTCTGCTTCCCTCTCTAATCTTTTATCTTCTGCTTCCCTTTGCAGTCGTTTTTCTTCTTTTTCTGCCTCAATTTTTTTCTCCTCAAATTTGAGCCTCTTAATTTCAGCCTCTCTATCAGCCTCTAAGGCCCCAGCCTCCTTCTTAGCCTCAATTTGCAACCTTTTGATTTCTCTAGCTTCTTGTAACTGCATTCTCTTTCTTCAGCTAACCTATGTTCTTCCCTAGCAATAAACTTATCACATTCTGAGGTGACATAGTCAATCAAGACTTGACCCTCCATGTTCATGTCTCTGGCAGTCTGCACAGCAGCAGAGCGAAACTTTGCCAAATCTGCCATCTGATAAATACTAAAATGTTCTAACTCAATTTCTAAAATAATATCTCTAATTAATTATTCCAGGCTCTGACACTTCATCAAATTCCCCAAATCTTGGGCAATATTAATAATGGGGATTCCCTGTGTAAAATAGAAATGTTGTTACTGCTAAATCCCAGACCAGGACCCCAATTTATGTAGTACTAGAAGTTCAAATCCCGGACAAGCCTACCAATATATGTAGCAAGTGTAATTTGCTGGGGAGGTTAAGATGTTATACCTAAAAGAGACAGAAAGCTGTGTCTGTGTCAACCGTGTGAGGGCAAGCAAATGTAGGCCCCTGACTATAAAAGATGATGATGATGATGTATTTTCAGGGAACCTAACGCTACCTCCCTAGATCTCACACGGTCTGTATATTTTAATTCTAGTGGCTGGTGTCTGATGTGTCTAGTGTCTAGGGGTGAAATGACAATGGTGGTGCATAAACACAATACACTTTAACTCACTATAAGGAAATGAATAAGACTGTGGTTAAAGTTTTCTTTAAAATTTGAATTCTTTTCTTTGTACAATTTAATCTGCCTGTCCTGCCATCTCTTTTGGACAGGTCTTTAAAATGAGGAAAATATATCTTACATATACTATTTAACTAAAATATTTGGACTCTTTGTCCTATAAGTATAATGTTACTATATTGTTCCTGTAGGTGTATTCACAGACTAAACTTTAATAGCTACTAGTGTTAGTCATTTGTTAGGAGGAGCTGTTGTTTCATCACGCCCCATATAATTCTGTTTATTCTTGGAAATAACAAGTTTATTTGTATGAAGTGTCAGATGTCCCAGATGTTGACACATCACCTGGGATTCTTGGTATGAAGATAGCAAGTCCGTATGTCGCTGCAGAGAATATATAGATCAGCACACACAAGCTCCTTCTGGCTATCTGCTGACAGCATAAACTTTTGAATGGAGACTTTGTGTCTTTACAATCACTCATCAGGTTTCCTGTCACCGGCTGGTAACAGAAAATAAAACCCTGCAATAAAAGACACCCTGGCCTTTTCACATCTGATCACAATTTCTTATCACTATGTACACATAATGGTATGGGGTCAGCCTCGTGTGCATTCAAGTGCATCAGCCCCTAATTTATATGACTCACACCTTGCTGTGACCACACCTCAGGTCCCTATGGCAGATACGCCACTGTACTTTTACCTAGTTTGCTTCAATACAATAACGTGGAGTAACCACATCTCCTTTTGTATGCTTTTCTTTTCTTTTCTTTTCTTAATTATAAACGCTCTAGGCATGTTGAAGAGTGTTCATGGAACACAGAGGCTTACTAACATCTTCTAATACAATAATATTAATACAAAATCATAACAATGTGCAACAGTCAAATACAGTTCAATGTGAGGACTCAATAATGTTTGCCCCCGGCATGTCCTTCACTTTTCCCAATAGCAGTATCTAACTTTTGCAGTTTTAATCAAGCATATTAATACATAAAGCATTCTTACCAAAATTCAAAGAAATATGACACAAGTAACGTTGACTGGCAAAAGATATGGCCTCAGTTTTCTCTGCCCTGTCCAGTCTGTGAATTTAGTATTATTTATTTTATATAATTTATCACATCTGCTCTCAACGTACTTGTTGATATAAAAATTTCTTGTCAAATGGCCACGAGAGCTCTAAGCCTTGGCCAATATCTATTTGAGCTGGCCAATAAAATCAGGCAACTACCAAATTTTGAATTTAGTTTTGAAAAAACAAAAACAAAATTCCAAACAAACTATGTGTCTCGTAGTCCATTGGTCAGTCGGCGTTAGTTATGCCAATACAAAAAGATGTTTCGTTTTTGTTAAATTTTCCTACCTCCCCCCTTTACTCCTATACTCTTATACCACCCAATCGGATTTGAATTACTCCACTGCCTCTTTTTTAAACTTGCGTCCCCAATAACGTTGTGGATAAACTAGCAAGAACAACAGTCCGTCTGTACTAGCGTTCGTAGACATATAGTATTATCTCAATAACTTGGCTAATAATTGGACTACCATATATATTAAAACATATTTTTGCTCAGGGGACACTAAGCTATCTTTTTATATGATTTTTATGGTCAGTTTCATTATGGTTTAAATTTTCAGTTTTGTCACTGTCAATCGTCAATTATAACTTTTACACAAGTCTGCCATCTTTCCCCCACTCCTTCTGTATCATTTTTTTCCTTATTCAAATAAACCAACTAGTTCTGATTACGTCAGAAATTTACCACTAGGAGGAAATTGAAAACTGTCTGTGAGTTTATATCCGCTGGCTTTTCCAACAGACAGGTTATAGTGTTAGTCCCGCGTGCAGAACGAAGAGGGGTTTTTGTCAAGCGTTGGTAGTATTGCCGTTAATTATTACAGTTGTTTCGTTCTTACACTACAAAATGTCCGAGTTACTACTAATTTTAGTGTTAAAGTTAACATATTACGTTAATTCAGACAGCAGTTTGGGTTCATTTTGTAAGCATTCCCACTGCACAAAAGTCAGCGCTCTACTGGCGTCGAAGATGAAAATAGTCAGACACATGCGGGCGGGTTTATTTATTATCATAGGACTAAAATCTTACTGAATTTCGCGATTATTTCACAGATTTCACTACACACCTCCCTTCCTAAATCATGCATCCAATGCAGGTTATAATCTGTGAGATAACTTAGCGCAAATGAAGTCCTACGCGTCTTTCTGATTCTCATCATAAGGATGTCTACTCAAAAATCGGCACCCACGTTCTGAGATCCGGGAATATATTCAATCATAAATGAATAGGGCTGTAATAATAAGGACCATCTTAATAATCTGGCATTTTCATGCTTTGCCTGTGATAAAAATACGAGCGGCTTATGGTCTGTTTGTACCACAAATGTCCTACCATACAGATAGATCTGGAATTTTTTTATAGCCCAGATTAACGCTAAACATTCCTTTTCACTGGTTGAATAATTTTTTTCCGCTTTGTTCAACTTGCGGCTTGCATAAGCGACTGGGTTCAATTCCCCATCTTGTGAAGAGGACCGTTGCAACAATGTAGCGCCTAGGTCCACATTGCTTGCGTCACTTCTCACGACAAATTCTTGATTCAAGTCAGGCAATTTCAATACCGGCCTGCTTGTGAGTTTTTCTTTTAACTCCTGGTAAGCCAATTCACACTGTGCTGACCAATTTATTGTATCAGGTTGTCCCTTACGCGTTAAATCCGTCAGAGGAGCACATATAGAGTTAAAATGTTTAATGTAATTTTGGTAAAAACCACACACCGACACAAAAAAGATCGCACATCTTTCTTTGTTTGTGGCCTAGGTGCTCTTTTCAATTTCTCCAGATTCTTGGGGTCAGGGGTCATGCTACCCTGATGTACGGTATGTCCCAAGAATTCCAACTCTTTACATCCAATACAACATTTGGTTGGTCTAGCAGTCAAGTTAGCCTCTCTGAGTCTCTTAAACAGCATATTCAAAGAGTTAACTTACTTACTTACTTAGTCGTTCCCCTTCTACCGTGAGGTGTAGAGGTTTGGAAGAGAGAGCGCCAGACCATTCTATCAGCTGTCTTCTTCCTGGCCTGGTTCCATTCTAGTCCTCGGTCCTTCAAAGATTGTCTAATGTTGTCCTCCCAGCGGACTCTGGGTCGTCCTGGAGGTCTGGATCCCTGGCTCTTTGTTTCCCATGCTTGTCGTGGTAGCCGATCTTCTCCCATTCTGCAGACATGACCAAACCATCTTAGTTGGGACTGTTCTATTTGGGTCTGCAGCGGATGGGATTTTAGGCCTTGACGGATCGTCTGGTTGCGGACCATGTCTCTTCTTGTTACTTCAACCACTTTCCTCAGATACCTCATTTCTGAGGTTTGGATCTGGCTTTTGTGGGTTGTAGTCATTGCCCACGACTCGCATCCATATGTCAAGACTGGGACATAGGTGGAGCGGTATACAGCCATCTTCGTTTTCTTACCAACCTCTTTCTTGCTGAGGAATCCACGATTTATGGCCTGAAAAAGTCTCCCAGCCGCTGCTTTCCGAGTGGCCAACTCTTCTTTGATGCCTCCCTTTCGGTCTATAATAGCTCCGAGATATTTAAAGTGGTCGACCTGCTCCAGGACCTGTTCTCCCAACTTAATCTGATGTTTTCTTTCTTCTCGTGATATCACCATGGACAAAGAGTTAACGTGTTCCTCAAATGTTTCAGTAGCAATGAGGATATCATCCATGAAATTCGAGATACATGGATTTTTCAGGGGATCCATCAATTTTCGCATCATCCTAGAAAACACACTCGGGGCATTTTTCAACCCAAACGGCAGCATGTTGAACTCATAATGGCCTTCCGAGGTGCTAAAGGCTAAGTAAGGTCGAACCTCAGGCTTTACTGGAATTTGATAATAGCCTTTGCTAAGATCCACCTTAGAAAAATATTTTGCCTTGTTCAGCCTGGCAAATAGTTGAGTAGTATCAGGTAATGGATCCACCTGACCTTCTGTGACAGCATTCAGTTTCCTGTAATCTATGCACAGTCTATGTTCTCCAGATGGTTTTCGCAACAAAACCACACAAGAGCTATAAGGAGATTCACTGTGAGAAATAATCCCTTCTTGTAACAAATAATCTATCTCCTCTTTCAAAGCTTTTTCCTTAGCGAAAGGAATAGAATAAGGCCTCATACAGATGGGTGTTGGGTATAGCATTTTCATATCATATTCCAACAAATTGGTGTGCCCCGGCTTATCCGTTAACACGTCTGTATGTTTCTCCAGGACCTTTTGAATTTTCTCCCTCTGTCCTTTTGTCAGGTGATTACTGATTTTCACCTGTGCAAACGTTTCACTGGGTTTCAGTGGATATTCAAATGAGGTGAGAAGATCATTTTTCATTTCGGTTGCGATAGACAAGGCCATTAAGTGTGTTCCTTCCTGGATTTGTCTGTCCAGATATTTCTTCAAAAGGTTCACATGATAGACTTTTTCCTTTCCCTTCTTGTCTATCTTATAATTTGTTCTGGATACCTTTTCCAAAACTGTATATGGACCTTGCCATCCGATTTGAAGTTTATTGCTGCTGCCTGGTAATAGAAGAAGCACCTTCTCCCCTACAGCAAGCTCCCTATCCTTTGCTTTTTTATTATAATAAGCAGGTCCCTAACATTGGAAGCATTGTAGTGAGGACTTTTTTCCTTTTGTCATCACTCACAAATCGTCCACTACCGATTCGTTTCCTGGGGTTGTCTCCCCTCAGGTTCAAATTCACAGTGAGAGAACTTCGCTCTCGTTTATCTTCCTCCAGTTTATATAATTCTGACCGAGGGATTGTCGCCTTATTCTGGGGTAAAATTACTTTTTGTACTCGACACAGAGTTGCCATTTTAATACATTCAAGTGAAGACTGTGTGTGAAAAGGGGGCTCCCATTCCACTTTGTCTACATTATTATATTTATTTTTCCTTTCAGGCCTAAGTTTGCCCCGTGGCGTTTCTAGGTCCTGATCAATTTCCCCACGTGTGGGTGTTCCCTCATGAAATATGCCGCAGGCTTCTACAAAATTCTCAATAACTATCTTTACATCTGGCCAGTAATATTTTTGAGAAACCTTTTTGCAGATGGTACCTACTTTCTCGTGGTCCCCATCTTTTCCAACATGTAAACTCCGTATTACGTCTGCCCTAAACATCTTGGGAAGTACCAGTTGTCCGTGACCATTTGAACCAGTTCCGGCCTTCCTATATAACAATTTATTCTTCACATAAAATTCTCCTTTGCTTGGAGGTGTATGGCAGGTACGCAATTTTTTAAAGCACTGCTTCAGTGACCTATCCTCAGCCTGTGCCTTCCTCATCTCTTCTAGATGAGTATTTATAGGTTCATCTTCTTCCTGTCTGGATTGTAAACGGGTCTGGACTGCTGCCAAGACCACAGGTCTCTTGGGATCCCCCAAGAAGACATAACGACACCCCAATATTAGAGGGTAGATGGGTGCGTCTAACACTGCTGCTCTGATTACTCCTTCCACATAGCGAGTTTTCACCGTTATCCTGGCAATGGGAAGTGTCATAAGTGGTATGTCCTTGGTCGCCCCTTGTATCTCCACTGTTTCTGTGGTATACTGATCCGGGTTCACTAAGTGCGTACTCACAACAGAATCAAAATCTAAGCCTGTATCATAGAGATACCTAATGGTGACCCCATTACAGACAACATCCTCACACACTGGGGGATGATAAGGTTCCTGCTGTCCAGTAGGTTTTACCTTTTCTTCCTTTTTCCCAAACTTCATAGCAGCAAATCCAGCAGGTTTACTAGTACAAAATTTGGTGTCATGACCCTCTCTCTTACACCATCTACAATAAAATCTACCTTGATGAAAATATTTTCTTTCATCATATTTTCTGTCCTTGAACTGTGGGTTTTTATTTTTATAGTCATTTCGTGGCCTATCAAAGTTTTGCTTACCTTTGTTGTCAAATTTATTAGAGTTTTGTGGAGCCTTACAATTGTCTATATGTTTCTTTTTGGCGCCAGCTACCTCTGCCTGGGCCGCCTGATACTTCTCAGCGACATTAAGTAACTCACCCAACCTCTCTGCACCTTGTTCCATGAGAAACTTTCTCAAGTCTGGAGCCATGGACTCTTTCAATTGCTCAATAAGGATCATTTCTTTAAGATCTTGGGTTTTCCCCAGAGCAGTCCATTTCTCCAAGTACATCTCTAACCGTGCAGAGAACTGGTGATAGGTCTCACCCGACAGTAGCTTGGCATTTCTAAATTTTTTCCTATAAAATTCTCCGTTCTTTTCATAACTTAGCAAAAGAGCCTGCTTTAACATGTCATAATTGTCGTGGTCATTCCTACTCATTTTGGAAAACACTTCATAAGCTGTTCCCCTAAGACCTTGGGATAACTTCAGGCTCCATCTTTCTTTTTCTAGCCCATAAGTTGTAGCTAATACCTCGTACCTACTTAAATATGCTTCAATATCATCGTCTCTCTCAACAAAATAATCTAAGTGGAACCCCATGGCTGAGTTGGAGGCCCCCTGACTAGCAGTAGCATCAGAGGTAGAGGGGCTGTGACCATATTCAGGAGCATGGCCCTGCAACTCTAACTCCCTCAGTCGCAGCTCATGCTCCCTCTGTAATCTTTTATCTTCTGCTTCCCTCTCTAATCTTTTATCTTCTGCTTCCCTTTGCAGTCGTTTTTCTTCTTTTTCTGCCTCAATTTTTTTCTCCTCAAATTTGAGCCTCTTAATTTCAGCCTCTCTATCAGCCTCTAAGGCCCCAGCCTCCTTCTTAGCCTCAATTTGCAACCTTTTGATTTCTCTAGCTTCTTGTAACTGCATTCTCTTTCTTCAGCTAACCTATGTTCTTCCCTAGCAATAAACTTATCACATTCTGAGGTGACATAGTCAATCAAGACTTGACCCTCCATGTTCATGTCTCTGGCAGTCTGCACAGCAGCAGAGCGAAACTTTGCCAAATCTGCCATCTGATAAATACTAAAATGTTCTAACTCAATTTCTAAAATAATATCTCTAATTAATTATTCCAGGCTCTGACACTTCATCAAATTCCCCAAATCTTGGGCAATATTAATAATGGGGATTCCCTGTGTAAAATAGAAATGTTGTTACTGCTAAATCCCAGACCAGGACCCCAATTTATGTAGTACTAGAAGTTCAAATCCCGGACAAGCCTACCAATATATGTAGCAAGTGTAATTTGCTGGGGAGGTTAAGATGTTATACCTAAAAGAGACAGAAAGCTGTGTCTGTGTCAACCGTGTGAGGGCAAGCAAATGTAGGCCCCTGACTATAAAAGATGATGATGATGATGTATTTTCAGGGAACCTAACGCTACCTCCCTAGATCTCACACGGTCTGTATATTTTAATTCTAGTGGCTGGTGTCTGATGTGTCTAGTGTCTAGGGGTGAAATGACAATGGTGGTGCATAAACACAATACACTTTAACTCACTATAAGGAAATGAATAAGACTGTGGTTAAAGTTTTCTTTAAAATTTGAATTCTTTTCTTTGTACAATTTAATCTGCCTGTCCTGCCATCTCTTTTGGACAGGTCTTTAAAATGAGGAAAATATATCTTACATATACTATTTAACTAAAATATTTGGACTCTTTGTCCTATAAGTATAATGTTACTATATTGTTCCTGTAGGTGTATTCACAGACTAAACTTTAATAGCTACTAGTGTTAGTCATTTGTTAGGAGGAGCTGTTGTTTCATCACGCCCCATATAATTCTGTTTATTCTTGGAAATAACAAGTTTATTTGTATGAAGTGTCAGATGTCCCAGATGTTGACACATCACCTGGGATTCTTGGTATGAAGATAGCAAGTCCGTATGTCGCTGCAGAGAATATATAGATCAGCACACACAAGCTCCTTCTGGCTATCTGCTGACAGCATAAACTTTTGAATGGAGACTTTGTGTCTTTACAATCACTCATCAGGTTTCCTGTCACCGGCTGGTAACAGAAAATAAAACCCTGCAATAAAAGACACCCTGGCCTTTTCACATCTGATCACAATTTCTTATCACTATGTACACATAATGGTATGGGGTCAGCCTCGTGTGCATTCAAGTGCATCAGCCCCTAATTTATATGACTCACACCTTGCTGTGACCACACCTCAGGTCCCTATGGCAGATACGCCACTGTACTTTTACCTAGTTTGCTTCAATACAATAACGTGGAGTAACCACATCTCCTTTTGTATGATTTTTTTTTCTTTTCTTAATTATAAACGCTCTAGGCATGTTGAAGAGTGTTCATGGAACACAGAGGCTTACTAACATCTTCTAATACAATAATATTAATACAAAATCATAACAATGTGCAACAGTCAAATACAGTTCAATGTGAGGACTCAATAATGTTTGCCCCCGGCATGTCCTTCACTTTTCCCAATAGCAGTATCTAACTTTTGCAGTTTTAATCAAGCATATTAATACATAAAGCATTCTTACCAAAATTCAAAGAAATATGACACAAGTAACGTTGACTGGCAAAAGATATGGCCTCAGTTTTCTCTGCCCTGTCCAGTCTGTGAATTTAGTATTATTTATTTTATAATTTATCACATCTGCTCTCAACGTACTTGTTGATATAAAAATTTCTTGTCAAATGGCCACGAGAGCTCTAAGCCTTGGCCAATATCTATTTGAGCTGGCCAATAAAATCAGGCAACTACCAAATTTTGAATTTAGTTTTGAAAAAACAAAAACAAAATTCCAAACAAACTATGTGTCTCGTAGTCCATTGGTCAGTCGGCGTTAGTTATGCCAATACAAAAAGATGTTTCGTTTTTGTTAAATTTTCCTACCTCCCCCCTTTACTCCTATACTCTTATACCACCCAATCGGATTTGAATTACTCCACTGCCTCTTTTTTAAACTTGCGTCCCCAATAACGTTGTGGATAAACTAGCAAGAACAACAGTCCGTCTGTACTAGCGTTCGTAGACATATAGTATTATCTCAATAACTTGGCTAATAATTGGACTACCATATATATTAAAACATATTTTTGCTCAGGGGACACTAAGCTATCTTTTTATATGATTTTTATGGTCAGTTTCATTATGGTTTAAATTTTCAGTTTTGTCACTGTCAATCGTCAATTATAACTTTTACACAAGTCGGCCATCTTTCCCACTCCTTCTGTATCATTTTTTCCTTATTCAAATAAACCAACTAGTTCTGATTACGTCAGAAATTTACCACTAGGAGGAAATTGAAAACTGTCTGTGAGTTTATATCCGCTGGCTTTTCCAACAGAGAGGTTATAGTGTTAGTCCCGCGTGCAGAACGAAGAGGAGTTTTTGCCAAGCGTTGGTAGTATTGCCGTTAATTTTTACAGTTGTTTCGTTCTTACACTACAAAATGTCCGAGTTACTACTAATTTTAGTGTTAAAGTTAACATATTACGTTAATTCAGACAGCAGTTTGGGTCACAGTTCTGGCAGATCGTTAATTATAAGTCTTGCCTCAGTTTCGTACAGCAGATCGGGCAAGATGTTAAATGTTAATTGTACGTCTCGAAACCGAAACTAAAAAGCGTGTTAGATTTTACGGCGGGTCATTTTTTAAGCATTCCCACCGCACAAAAGGCAGCGCTCTACTGGCATCGAAGATGAAAATAGTCAGACACATGCGGGCGGGTTTATTTATTATCATAGGACTAAAATCTTACTGAATTTCGCGATTATTTCACAGATTTCACTACAGTCACGTGCTGGCCTTCAAAGCAATGCGTACACTGCTTAGACGGCGCAGATAAGGCCATGTCCGCCGCATGGAAGATGGTCATATCCTGATCTTCTAGGGACAACTGGCAAATGGCAAAAGAATAGTAGGGCGACTGCAGCTGAGGTTCAGCATAAGTCCAGCAACCTGGTAGGATGAAGCTGCCGATCGCATGGAGTGGCGATGCTCTCTATGACGCTACCTCAGTTTGGGCAAAAAAAAGCTCTCACAGCAAGCAAAAGAGAGGAGAAAACGTCGAAAGGAACACCAGGAAAATAAGCAGCTGAGAGCTATCACCGCAGGGGCGCATTCTCAAAGTCAGTTATGACTGAAGGGGCTTTTATTATGATTATTATTATTACTGTACATCGGGAGCTGCGCTGGTGTAATGGTTACCACGTTGCGCTGGTGATCAGGTGTTGAAGGTTGTGATAAGAGGTTTTGATGTTAATAAGAGATGGGCTATCCTGGACAAATAGGTGTATCAGATGATACCAGGAGAGTGCCAGATAATAGACTGGTCTTAAAAGTAATACCCCCTTCTCTGAAAAGAGTAAGGGTGTATAGACATCAAAGTGGGGTCAAGCTATGGAAGTTCTCAGAGAAGATGGTGATGATGTACTCTGAGTCCCTATTGCTACCTCTTCTGATCCCAAATTGATTTAGCTACGGGTCTAGGGGAATGTATTTATTTATACTTAATGATTAATTGCAAACAGAACTTTCAACTTTAATGAAAATTATTTAAGAAAGGCTGTATTCAATTTATATGTACAATTTAATGGTCCTGAACATCAATCTTTTTTGTCAGGACTTTCAAACTCAAGAAAATGTTTATTACAGAATCAAATAAATAATTTGGAAAACAAATATGTTCATTTCTGTAAAGGGTCACTGGAATGTCTGCACACACACAGTTCTTGTTGCAAATATTACTACTGTTCTATTCCTACACTCTAAGGTCTGCTAATGTCATTATACCATAGTTGTTTCTAAGTTTACTTGGGTGAACCAGTTTTTGGATGAACCACCATGTGCCTTATAAAGGACTTATCTTTAGACTGCTGCTACTGCTGTTCTCTCAATAGTAGTCAGGATCACCCACTGTGTGACTCCTGGCTGAAACGATGGTGTCTAGCTTCAAGTGTCTGAGAAGTGCTAAACTTCCACACGCCCCTCTTCTCAATAGCATGCAGCCACGATGTAAATTCTTAATATGACCCTCAGGTAAATATGTTCACTCACACACAAGCTGACTGGCCGTAAACGGGTTCTTATCACTGCTTTCACAGATCAGACGGCAAAGGCTTGATCATACAGTCTTCTTAGAATATGTCAGCTCGGCGTGGTGTTTATGAATCAATGGCGGAAAACCACAAAAAGTTTATACTATTTATAGCATTACCCACCCAACCAATCAGAGACAAATTAAAAAAACAAAAGTTAACTTTTTGAGACTTGAAAATATTATGGTTTCTAAGCGTGTTTGTCTAATCTGACCAAATCTGAATATTTTATTTTAAAGTTATTTGTGGACCGATTTCAATTATCAAAAGTGATAATTGAACGGCCAATTAATCTCTATCGTTCTATATAATTTTCCCTTAGTTATTCCTTTGCATTTCACTCTGGGTAATTTTTAAGTAATTAAACTGGGCCTGACCCTGATGTGAAAATATTACTAAAATAAATTTTTCTCCTACAACAAAATTTTATCATGCGGGAATATTTATGTTTATGTGTTAAGCAATATCAGCGCTATAATTTAAGACATTTCCCACTGTTTAATTCTCTTTAGTTTTTAAGAAATAAAATATCTCCGTTCGGTCAAAAACCCAAAATAGGCATATTTCCTTGTCAACCAAAATTTTCTTAACTCTACAAGACAGGGGAACGATTTGATTGGTTGTTAAATTTGTACTATGCTCATAGACACATTTCAAATATTGTAGTTATTTATAGATTCAAAAACACGATAGCTAGTTTGTTTTGAGCGAGGAATTTGAGCGTGTTGTTCATACAGATTCACTTCACGACAAAGGTTCAAGCCCTGGCGTGGGTATTTGAAAAAGTGTCATCGACCGGGATTTTGACTGAATAACCTGAACGCTCCTGAGATAAACCCTCTGTGGATGGGAAGGAGGAAGGAAAGTCCACAGGTTCCCCAGCCTCGCAATGACATGTCACTGGGCCGAAAGGCAGAAAGCCCAGGTGACGCTGGTTAAAACAAAAAAATTACTGTACATCACATTACAACAATCCGTTGCCAAGTCTAAGTGCTGTTCTAGTAACAAAGTTTTTCTCTTCAGAACATTTATTAGATGCCACCATAGCTTAAAGTTCAAGTGAAATAATGCAGAGGAAATATGCTACAAGTAGAACTGTACCATATTATGATAAAACGTATTGTCTCTTCTAACTTATGATTTTATTTTGTTGTTAGGGTGTTTCTTTTTTTGCGGTAATAAAAAATTATGACATATCCTCCATATACATGTTAAGTAACTGATGAATTCAAAGTATATATTATTGGCACTGTTCATTTGGTTCTGTTAACTGTCTAGTCCTTACCAGAAATATGTTGTATCGACTCATCAAGATAAAACGTTACAAATGTAATGTTGTCAGACCGAAAGGTTTTTTTTAAAAATATTTGGACATGCGCTCTAATATAACCGATTAGGTTGAACGGTACGCGCCTCGCCAAAACGAGGCAAAATTTAAAAAAAAAAAGAAAAAGATGAAACCTGGTGGAGATAATACTATGACAAGTCTCACCCTAAAGTCTGCTATTTTACAAGTATTTTGTACAAAAAAAAATTATCGGAACACACCAGATATCAGTCAGATTTCGTACATTTAAAAACCACGTGGTTGTTAAGTCATATTTTAATGTAGGGGAGTTAACTGTTAAAAGATTTGTAGGTACGGGTCGGTTTTTTGTATACGCCCCTGTAAGCACACTTTTTGTGATGAGATGAAATAGTTTGAAGGGGGGAAAAAGCGGATGAGTCCAGCTCACATCTCGGGCTGCGTGTTAGCGCTTGAACGAATTGATATAGACTGAACTGTTTTAAGCAACTGAGTTTGTGGGCAGTTTTTGGCGGGCAGAGCTTGGAGAAGGTCGGGCCTTCTCGCTAGTGTGTCCCGGGGTATTTGTGTTTTCCTAGGAAGGGAATTTGATAATTTAAGAAGATAATGATTTGAAATAAAGATAAAGAGATTATTGTCGGGAATGTTCTTTCTCCCAGGAGTTTATGGATTACTTTCTAAGAGATATTACCCATATGCCAGGGAGTACGCTGGCATTATATATTTTGTAAGAAGTCTGATGGATTGATTATAGAGGCCATGGATTGCGCCGGCCGTGATTTTGATTCATGTTTATTCTGATGGATTTTTTCCCTTGTTACTAGAAGCCATTGTATGCCGCTGTCCTATTGAGACTGCGATGCACGTCTTTTGTTTGGATGACTATTTTTTGCTGGATGTTTACGAAATGAACTTACTTATCTGATCCACCATGATTTGCTATGAAGTGTCGTCCTATGTTACTATGATGTTTACGTGACTGTGGCGTAATAAACTATTTGAACGTTACCATTCGTTGCAACGTTTCTGGACTCTTACGTGTACGGTAGTGTGTGGTTATAGCCTATGTTGGTATGCCAGAACCTTTTTACATTTGCGTTGATTGACAGTAACTTACTTACACATCAGTCGGCCACCCATAAGCCCGACCTCACTGACTCTGTCATTGTCAGACCTTGTTGTACCACACCATCCACCAGAAACATTTCACCACTATCAACAATAATTGAACATAATATGTACCACTATATTTAACCCTCAACATAGTGGTAACATAACTGGTGTGCCAGTTCTTTGGGGTGCTGTACCAACTACAGATGAAGAATTCTATAGTGGATTATTGCCTATCAAGTTCTACAAGATCTACAGTGTTCACAGTGCTGATTTTTTATGAGCAATTCAAGTGTTACCAGTTCATGTTTCCTGTACAAGTTTCCAGTACCGATCACCATTGGATTTATTCAGACTGTGTGATACCTGATTTACATCATTGTTGTTGCTGCGGAGGCTGGGATTTTTTCCTTTTGAAGATAAGTGGTTTGTTTGTTTGTAAACTGTACCACTGTTTGGTGTAACATTGAGCCTTCCTCACAGCTCACATTATTATATTCCTTTTTTCTATGTTACATGTTTCATATCTATGTGGGCGGTTGGAGCGGTGACTTATGAAGGGAATATCCCTATAGCGTTCTATAGGGTTGAGATTGTGAGTCTCAATTGAGCGGTAATTCCGGTTCAAGGCTAAACACCTTGCCGAGGTTCAGACCGTTACTTGTCCCTCACGACAGTAATTGTTTAGGTGTGACGAAACCTTTCAGTGTTGTTGTCGTTATATTTTTCTCTGTACCTTAGTTTTTTGATTAATTTGTTTGTGAGTGTCTTCCTCCTCTTTCTATCTTTGAGTTATACAAACTTTTCGTTTATACGCTGTGCTGTCATTTGTCTGGTCATTCTATTCGCAGCTGTCATTGCAAGCTTTGCAATATTTTTTTCTTTATTTCTGCTTTCTTACTTTAGTTGATTCCTGCGAACGTGGTCATTTGTGCTTCATATCTTGTCTTTGTCACTCTTGTTTGTATTGTCGATTTTGTCATGCACTGTCAATATTATAATGCATAATATATACTTAACTGATTAAGTTAATTATATTATTAATAGTTAAAGTAGTTATACAAGTTCTTGAGCAAGGACTTGTCACCAACTGAGTTGGGATAAAGTGAGGTTCTTCATAAGTATATGATAAGGGTGGTTTTAGGCTGACTTCAATTACCACCCCTATCGACACCAGTTAAATTATAGTTTAAGATGTAGGGTGTCTTATCTGGTTTTTGTGTTGTTGTTGTAGCTGTGTATAGTGGTGATGTAGTTCACAGTGTTACAGCACATAGGGTATGACATGTGAAGTCATAAAAAGGTAAACTGCTCTGGACGTTTTTTTCATCATTTATTTTGACGTCACAGGTACGAGTACGTACATCCAGTTCACAATAGGCAAAGTCATGACATTCACGAATAACAGCATACATAGTTTATCAATGCATTTGGCATATCCTAAAGATGATGATATGGCGCCAAGGGATAATATGGTTGGCTCCAAATACAAAAGTACATCAAAAAATCCTCTTACTGTTCAGATGTGCTGGATGAGTCAAATCATAAGTCGCACGAGGATAGCATTCCAGGAGTGCAGGTCAAACTGACCTTTACAGGCATTCCTAAGTCGAACCTTGACGTAGGCATAATCGCTGACACACAGCGACGTTCATAGAACAAAGAACTGTCCTTCGGGCTGAGTATGACCCGTGTACATGTAGATCTCAGGTATGAAGATACCTGGGGTGTGACATCTATTAGAAGAACCTTCCTTTCTGTAATGCATACGTGAGCAGAGATCGACCATTGTCAAACATAAGATAAGTTATAGATTGGATGTAAATGAGGCATTACCTTCGTTCGAAAATCCACACCACCGAAAACATACGCCTCCAGGCGTTTTAGAATACTCAAGGGAAGGACCTTGTAAGCTAACTATCTCACAAAAGGCTCCTAATCCCTAACAAAATCACAGAGACGCCAAAACGCGTCCTTTCTGCTTCACAGCTTTACATCGTCTCCCAAGATAAAGAAACTTCCCAGACGCCCCGCGTCCGGACATGCGCAGAACCTATACACTTGAATAGCAAGACGATCTAGGAACATTCCAGATAAGATTTAACTAGATCGAGCCTTATTTGGACATGAACAGAGACCTCAACACAGGTTTCAGACATTCCAACAACAGTTGACCGATACTACCAAATAAGGAGAATGGTCACACTTCGTTAATAAAAATATGGACCGACCGTGTCTCGACACAAGAGGAGGTAACATCATATTAAATGATAATCTCTATTATCCAGAGTTATGTAGCTTTGACCGAAACAAATTAAAGTGTACGTTTCAGTCAATCTAATTACACAATGTCTTTAGCAAAAAATGATCATACAACGACTTTAGAAAAAATGAAGATCTGTGCGTAACAGTATATTGACATAAGTTATCTATATCATATAATTAGACATAATGTCTACTTTGGATTACTTCATTGAGCAAGGGAGATCCCTTGGTATGACCACTGAGGAAGTAAAAGAATTTGCACTTGCCGAATATGCCAATGCGCAGAAGTCGGAAGAAAAGAAACAGAAATTAGAAGTTAAAAAACAGAAAATGGAAATGGAAAAACAGAAATTAGAGGCTGAAGAGAGAAAAATTCAACAGCAAATGCAGGCAGAAGAGAGAAAACTTCTGTTGGAAAATGAAAAACAGAAATTAGAAGCGGAAGAAAGAAAAATTCAATTAGAAGCTGAAGAGAGAAAACTGCAACAGCAAATGCAAATGGAGGAGAAAAAGCTTCAGATGCAAGCTGAAGAAAACCAAAGACTCTACTAGCAGAAGTTGTTAGCTATGGAGCTGGAGAAAATGAAGGTAGTGAATGTGATTAATACACAGAGTGCGACAGACACTCAAACTACTTCTCATAAATCAAATAATAATTCCCAAAAACTCAGATTGCCTCAATTTAAACCTACCTCCGACGATATTTTATTTTACCTGAATAGATTTGAATTTACATGTGAATCTCAGAAGATAGACAAGTCGGAATACTGTGCACGACTTGCGGAACTACTTACGGGTGATGCAATGAATGTTGTAATGAGATTGGAGGGGCCTGTCAAAAATAACTATGATACTGCCAGGGTTGAATTATTGAAGAAATACCAACTTGACGAAGACGGTTATCGTCTGTGCTTTAAGACTCTGTTACCGGAGACTGGGGTAGATTTTTCAGACTTTATAGCAAATATTCGCCTTACTTTTTCACGTTGGGTGGAACTTTCAAAAACTGAACATACATACGAAGCCCTCATGGACTTATTGCTTCGTGACAAAGTCATGTCGTCTGTTAACGCTTCTTTTCTTTCTTTTTTATATGAGCGAAAACCTTCAAACTTGAAAGATATGGAACAATATTGTCGCCAATATGTCACGGCACACCGAAATGTGACTGTTAGCCACTCTGAGGTCAAAGAAGGTTTACCCGTGGCTTCAGCAATACCATGTGGTCCTAATTTGCGCAGTAGATCTCAAAGTGCTGAGCGCAATTTTGGTAGAAGAGATAATCGTGATTTTGGACGGTACCAAAAGGGTCCACCACGTAGTAATTCTCCTTCTCCAAGAAACTGGAGACAATTTAACGGTCCTCAACATTTTGGTTCCGACAATTATGGAAATTTTGGAAGGGGTAACTACAATAGAGATTATCAACCCTACAATAATTTTTCTCGAAGACAACAAAATCCATCGAATAGATATTTTGATCAAAGGGGAAATAGTAATCGCAACTATGCTAACTGGGGTTCAAATCAGAACAATAGATTCGATAGAGCAAATAACAATGCTTCCAATAGAGATAATAGTCGCGATAGATCGCGATATGCCGGTAGATCTCCAAATAATGATAGATCGCATCGCCATGCTAACTCTGCTAAAGAAGACTCCCAGTTTATTAATGATCATGGTAACAATGATAATAGTGTCTCTAACGCTACTGCTTGCTCTGCTTTCGATTTCGAGAGAGCATTTGAGTGCACGGAGTGCACAACTTTGTTCCAACCTACAGCGATAACTACCTTGAGTTGCGGTCATCCTCTACCCACTCTTCCTGCCTTAGCTGCGCATGACGGAAGAGGGTCTCTTACTCTACATAAGGGATTTGTGAATAATAATCCTGTTTCAGATCTATTTGATTCTGGTGCACAACTGTTGGGATTAGACAGTCTCTAGTCCATCCATCTTGCGCAACAGGTAAAATGGTGAAATGTGTGACATTCGTTGGGACAGTTGAGACTTTACCGACTGCCATAGTCCACATTGCCACACCGTTTTCCACTGGTTATATACACGCATGTATGCTCAGAGCGCCTATTGCTGACCTTACTGTCGGACAGATACATGGTATAAAGGTTTGTACGCCGCCGGTACAAATTGCTGCTTGGGAACGGCAACATAATCTTAATGCCGCCACTATGCCAAAATCTTTTCACCAGGTACATTCGGCTAATGTGATACATTCTGCTAATTTAGTGCAATCTTGCAGTGTTGATGATACGATTATTCATCATGCTAATTTTGGTGCTTCTTTTAGCCCAGTTCGACATACCTCAGTGCGTCGCAACTCTAACCCTGATTCTTCTTTAACTACTATTATAGAAGAGGATCCTTCTGTTTTGTCTGATACACACACTAATTTTATAGCTACGACTGAATCTTCATCCAGTCACGTTGATTGCAACTTCTTTGCTGCAATGATTAGCGTTGTCTTTGCCACATGTACGGACTTAGTTGTTAGTTCATATATGTACCTTATGAGTTTCTTTAGCTTTCTTGCTGGACCGGTTAGCTCGGTATCCTCATCTTTTACGACTTTTTGTCGCACTCACTGCGCTCCTTTTAAACTTCGACGTAGGTCCAAGTTTACTACAGTATACTTTTACATCTTTATTATGTCTTTCTTTCTTTTTTCTTTGCCCAGTACACAGGCTATGACTTCAGTTCAGCCTTTACGATGTACGCCTTTGTCTACTGCATTTCCTTTGTCTTGCGCAAAATCTCAGATTGTCAGCCATCACGACACTCTTAGTCATCTTTACCATCTTCTAGATTTGCCTTTTGACGTGGGTATCATGTGTATACTCACGACTTTTCCATACATTATTGCACACTGCTATTTGTCTCGAACCCTTGTATCGCCCTATGCAATTAATTATTCCAGTTTAGACTGTGCTACTTTCTTTGTTACCCTCGCTTGTGTAACGGAGGAAGGTTTGATTAACATCGTACAGGGGTCGGAAGTTTACACGGCCACATTTGATAACTTAAAATTTAAATTGACTGTTACCTGTCATAAAATCTTACCGTTACCAAACAGAGATTTTCTTTTGTATTTTTTCACAAAAACGGCTTTGCCATGACAGTCAGAGTTGCTATATTGCTTGATTAAGCGATTACTTTTCAACACCTTGTTTAAGTTGCCTTGCGAAAGATTTCCTGTTCCAAGTGAAGCCTACCGGCAGTTTGACGCCACTAGATTTCTTAGTATCTTCGCACTCACAGGATGTGCCAAGACCATTGGGGTCTTCCGTACTATGTAATTGATTTAGGATAGTAGATAATATTGTATATTAGTATAGTATAGTATATTAGATAGTATTGCATTAGGATATGATATAACTTCTTTTAGATAGTATGTTCGTTCATTTTTATGCACCATGTCATTACCATGTTATTTCTATATGACTCTGTTCTGATAATGTATCATGTCATTACCATATTGTTCTTATGCTACTGTGTTTTGATAAATGTTGATCGTATGATATTGTAATAATGATGATTCCATTCATCGCTTAACTTGTTATTGCGATACATTTCGTTATTGTATTATTTTTTGAAAAAGAATATGAAGACAAGAAAAAAAATATTTTTTCTGTGCCCAGCGCTTGATTGTGCGCTAGGGGTAACTATGTATGGCGATGTTAATGCATTGAAGGGGTGATGTTTTTTCTGATGTTGTAATGTATTTTTCTTTGCCCAGCGCTTCATTGTGCGCTAGGGGTAACGGTGTACAGCGATTTTAGTACATTGGATTTTTTCCCTTGTTACTAGAAGCCATTGTATGCCGCTGTCCTATTGAGACTGCGATGCACGTCTTTTGTTTGGATGACTATTTTTTGCTGGATGTTTACGAAATGAACTTACTTATCTGATCCACCATGATTTGCTATGAAGTGTCGTTCTATGTTACTATGATGTTTACGTGACTGTGGCGTAATAAACTATTTGAACGTTACCATTCGTTGCAACGTTTCTGGACTCTTACGTGTACGGTAGTGTGTGGTTATAGCCTGTGTTGGTATGCCAGAACCTTTTTACATTCGCGTTGATTTACAGTAACTTACTTACACATCAGTCGGCCACCCATAAGCCCGACCTCACTGACTCTGTCATTGTCAGACCTTGTTGTACCACACCATCCACCAGAAACATTCCACCACTATCAACAGTAATTGAACATAATATGTACCACTATATTTAACCCTCAACATAGTGGTAACAGTGGTGCTTATCGGCAGAGCGGTGTGCCAATATCGTCAGAGTGTACTGCTTTTATTTGACAATTACAGTATATACGAGTACAATGTGAATTTGAGTAGTGCCCTCGTACTGCTCATACCCAATGTTTAAGATCTGATTCTTTCTTCCACTCTGTGCATTAATGTTCATCCTTTTTCGACCACTTAACCATAGTCGACACACATTACAAGAGTTATAATATCAAGAGATATGTTTCTGATTTAAAATAAAATAATTAGATGAAATTAATCGATTAACACCTTTTAGTTAAATGAGAGCATAGTCCTTCAGCAACGACACGTCAAGTCCTCCTGTCTTGTGCCATCCGCTCAAGGTTTGTCCATTTCTCACTCGTCATTTTCATTTATGTCTCCAGTTCTCTTCTCCTTGTGTTCTTTAGCCTGCCTCTCTTACCTTGTAGATTCTAGAACAGTAATCCTATAATGCTATCAAAAGGTTTCCTTAATATATGTCAAATCCATCGCCAGCATCTTCTTCTCATCTCTTGTTCCACTGACACTTGCCTGGTTCTTGTCATCAATTTCGTTTTGTGTTGGTGGTGACTTTGTCATACCATTTCAAGCCTTCTTTTCTACGCAAGCTTCCATTTATGAAAGTCTGTAACTTCCTAACATTACATTAAGTTTAAATTAACTATTATTTCAACTGAATATGTGTATTGCGTTCTGACCAACACTTTTTGCTGGAAACATCGTGATGTTGCTTTTATTTTGTCAAATATATCCGCAATGAAGCACTGCATAGAACTAATAGAACATCTATCTGCACAAGTGGAAAAAACAGAGACAACACCAACGGAATGGAATAAAGGAATAATTGTCAAATTGCCCAAGAAGGGTGACCTGCAGACAGCAACAACTGGAGAGGAATAACTCTCCTGTCAGTTCCCAGTACAATACGAGGCAGCAATTATCCAGAGAATTTCAAAAGCTGTAGACCATAAAATGAGGAAAGAACAAGCAGGATTCAGAAAGAACAGAAGATATGCAAATCATATATTCACCCTCAGGTTCATTATATATCAGTGCTCAGAATGGTAGAGACATCTACGAGTATATATTAACTTTGTTGATTTTGAAAAGGCTTTTGACAGCATATTCATGGACAGCCTATGGAAAATACTGAGGGCTTATGAAATTCACAGCTGCTTTGTTTCCATCATAAAAAGCCTTTTGCGAGGAAGCCAATATTAGATACTCTTGAGTTTTGGTCACTGTTGGACCACTACTGCAAAGCAGGGGACGCAATCTGTGACAGTATGTAAATGCATCTGTCTGTTCCAACTTCTGGTTCCTTATTGTTATGGGCTCAGGATTGCCCACATTGAGTGTCATGACCTCTGTCTTCTTTAGACTGGTGTTCAGACCCATCTGCTGGCTATATGTATTCAGTCTATCTGTTTATTCTTGGATGTGTTGATGTGAATGTGGGAGTCATGCAATTTCATCTGCATATTCCAGATCTTCTAGTGTAGAAAACATTGTCCATGTTATTCTTCTTGGACTGCCCTCTTTATTTGGCACATCAGCCAGTCTATGACTGTAAACAATGAAGTTGTTGATAAGGGGCATCCTTGTCGTACTCGTCTTCCTCTCAAAAGGCATTTTATGATGGAAACAAAAGACGACGGACCAGATAATAAGTTAACAAATTGCTCAGCCCTAAGCAGCTTTTGTTCTTGACTTATGTGAATATCTTGTGAAGGCTATCTTAAGGTAGAAGTATCATTAATCTTCTATCTTTATCTCTGCCAAGAGTAATCTTGCTGCGTAGGTTGCCAGCCTCATATATATACTGTATATCCACTAGCAAGTTAAATTCACGTTTGTAATAGAAATGTTCACAACTTACACCAAATTTCTGGGAATACACAATCTCCTTGCACAGATTTTCAGATGGACTCCAGCAATTTCGGTGCATATGCTCTCGAATCAATTTCGTCTGAGAAATTCATCTATGACGGTGTTCTATGAAGCACTTGGCCGGGGAAACTAGTAATTCCTCTTCGACGGGTGTTCTGCGATAAACTTGGTCTGGGATATTATTTCTCTTATGACTGATGATCCGATTTCTAGGTTTCTAGTCCTAATCTAATATGTAAAGTCTTGGTCCTGAAGTTTTACAGTCTGTGTATTTAAATATGCGGGTTTACTCTTAAAGTTTCAGAGTTGCCAAAATACTGTCGATTTGTCACTTTTGATACAGGAATTCTAGGTCCGAGCCTTCTCTTTCTGGCTACTTGGGAGTTGCTCGGTTGAAGCTGCGAAGCTGTCCGTTCAGTGTTTCTGAGTTCATTAGATTATATCTCTCTTTCTCAGTTCAATTCACAGATGGTGTTTCCGCCGAATGTTCCAATAGAATGCATTGTATATTCAGCCTCTTGCTTCAAACCGATCAGTTCGAATCTCGTTCCGCACTACGTGGATAAGGGCTTTTAAAATTCGAAAAATAATACTCTCACGTGTTTCAAAATATTAAATTTAATATCCACGCGTGATCTCTTTATAAAAAGACGTAACATTGTTCCAGCTGCACCTGTCTGCCTCCCACAATATTGTGACCACGTTTTCCTGGCGTAATGTCTTCCGCCAAGATGTCTACCGCGACAGGTTATCAACTTATCGCCTTTATCTGCGTGCCTCCGCCAGACAGATGTCTGGTCAGACAATGTTGTCTTCTTTCATCGTACGCACAATACTAGCTTGTGTCAACACGATCAGCAGCTTTTCACTGGGGTCAAATGTAGGACTGACACGTTTCCAAAGGTGGTCAGACGCATTCAAAGAGATAAGCCTGATAAGTCTGATGACTGGGTATTGTTACGATAATACCACAGTTGACCTGACGGAACGTAAATATGTCTGATAAGTGGTAAACAAGATAAAGACAGTCCCATAGGAAATACTTCCATAGGGGAATGGAGTGTTAGAGACTTTAACCTACTAGATTCAGCATAGAGAGTAAAAAATGGTGCATAAAATATGCCACATAATAATGAATGAAAGGGCAAAAATTATGCCAAATAAAAGCGATGAGTGAGAGGAAGAGAAAAATGAAGAAATAATGAAGAAAAGTGATACTGACGCAGTGGACGTGAGGTCGCACAACCGTATCGTCACACATAACTAGGATGCATAGGAACACCAGGCGGCGGAACAAGCAATGACATCAACAACAGAATAAATAAAGCTAGACCAGTCTTTGCTAGTCTAAACCGCATTTGGAAGACCTTTTAGTACAGCACAAATACCACATTAAGATTATATGATAGCTGTGTACTTTCTGTGCTTCTCTATGGTGTGGAATGCTGGAGAGTAACAGAGTAGGAAATGTCGAAATTGTCCTCTTTCCACACAATCTGCTTAAGACAAATTCTCCGAATCTTTTGGCTAAATACCATCACTAACCAAGAACTGCTTACTCGGATCAATCAAGAGGACATGTACACCATCATAGCTGGCAGACGCTGGAGTTGGGTTGGCCACGTGATCAGAAGAGACACTGATGCCATCCCAAGAACAGCTATGCTATGGACCCCTGAAGAAAGCGAAAGAGAGGCCGACAAAAAGCAGCTTGGCGGAGAACTGGAGGCCTAGATGAAGATAAACCAGAGCTGGGGCACTGCTCGAAGGATGGCCGCCGACCGAGCAAAGTGGAAGCAGTTTGTTGCTGCCCTACAAGACGCCTCCAGGCGTGATGGCCACTGATTGTTTTGACAGTTGGCGGCTAAGGATCAAAGAAGAGAAGAAGAAGACTGAATGTAAAGCCGGCTATTAGTTTTCTATCCATGCACGTAAAGTAGTACTATGTTGTCATGTTATACTTCTTTAAGATTCTGTCACTGTCGTCGATTCACTTTGCTCTTTGCCATCCTCTATTTTTGGTCATTTTATTTTAGATTATATGCACGTGCTTTCGACTGATCCCGAAATAATCTTCAAAATTGTTTAAACCAACTTTGTTACTCAAAATATGTCTGCACCAGGGCAGTTCCAACAACGGCCATGACCTCGTCGTTTGATTTTCCAATTTGGTTTTTTTTTTTTTTTTTAAGTTAGCTGTTTGTCTCTAACGTGTAGTTTACCTAATAAATACAAACATATTGTTGGGAAAAGCAGTCTTGTCAGATTGTTCATAATGTTAACGTGTCACTCGTACCTGTATCACGAATTGTCCTACTTAAGACATTTGGTATAACGGGCCGAATGGAGAAGCATTATTTCAATGGTTTGTGTACAAATAATTTTACCATCAGAAAGAGATATTACCGAAGATTATTTAGCATTTTTTTGTATCTCGATACAATGGTACAGTGCAACAAACGATGACAACATGTTCCGACTTATTTCTTACAACAACAACAAAACACACACACACAAACACACACACACACACACAAACTGGCGATTTTTCATTTCATGTGTGACAACAATTACGGAAGTGACAGACATTGTTCTTGACTTCCAGTGACTGACAAATAAACAGTGCAGTGTATGGATATGAGGAGCCAACGCTGTCATTGGAAATGACATACATGAAGAAAATCAGCTGATAGCACTACGAGTCAGTCCCTGTTACGAAACTCTCAGGGTAAGAAAAATATGGGGACACCAAAAACACGCGGAGAAGAGAAATGTAGTGTCACATAGATTTTATGATCAATAAATTTTCTATTTTTCTCTTCTTTCTCTACCCGTGTCCTCTATTTTATTATCACTCTTTATCCTTTTCCTGTGTTTTTCGCATTCATACGTTTGCGACTATAAACATTACTATTTTCCCATTCTAACGTTCGCCAGTGTCTGTTCTCATTTAGAAACGCACTGGTGATGTTATTACGTAGATGTCAGGCTCTGGATGTTATTGCGTTGTAGACGTAAAACTGTGAATATTCGCTTTCGCCAGACTGTTAGGCGACATACCGTCTGCATTTTCACCTGTCACAACGAGTTGCATCGGCTGAGTGCTCAGGTGAGGTGTCAAACCCGACATCTTCACGGTGCAGAATAAGACATTTGTCTAGCATTTTCACCTGCCACATCGGTCATCAGGCTGAGTTCTCAGCGAAGTGTGAAAACTGCCTCGGCATTGGAGTCAGGCCGTCTTAGACTCGCAACTGACACGCGCACTCTCGGTCAGTAGGTGGCAGTTACGGCATGCGTTTAAGCTAACGTAGGTGTTAAGACGGGAAGGGGAGATTATTTCGTTTTGCGAAATAAGTTGGGACCCCTTTGTCTGGTAATAGGTATAACCAGAATGTTAAACTTTATTTTCATTCAGTCCTCTAAATTCGCAGTAGACAGGTTGCTCGTGAATAGAGTAAGCTGTATAGCGAAGTTTCTCAGTTTGTTTCGACACTTTGTCGAACTTCTAGACTTCAATAAATATATCAGCGTATGATTCTAAAGTTGTGCGACCACCTGTAGTTCTGTGTTGAGGTAAATATATATATATATATATATATATATATATATATATATATATATATATATATATATATATATATATATATATATATATATATATATATATATATATATACTTACTTACTTAGTCGTTCCTCTTCTACCGTGAGGTGTAGAGGTTTGGAAGAGAGAGCGCCAGACTATCCTATCGGCTGTCTTTTTCCTGGCCTGGTTCCATTCTAGTCCTCGGTCCTTCAAAGATTGTCTAATATTGTCCTCCCAGCGGACTCTGGGTCGTCCTGGAGGTCTGGATCCCTGGCTCTTTGTTTACCATGCTTGTCGTGGTAGCCGATCTTCTCCCATTCTGCAGACATGGCCAAACCATCTTAGTTCTCCATCTTAGAACTCGGGAAATAAAATAAGCGATTTAACACTTAATCATTCACAAGATCTATATATATATATATATATATATATATATATATATATATATATATATATATATATATATATATATATATATATATATATATATATATATATATATATATATATATATATATATATATATATATATATATAATATATATATATATATATATATATCTAGATCTTGTGAATGATTAAGTGTTAAATCGCTTATTTTATTTCCCGAGTTCTTTTGTGCAGAGTGAATAATTTATAAGTCTGTGATACGTTACTGGTTTCGCTACGGGTTGCTGGTTCAGAGCTGGTTCTTTAATTTGGTTGAGTTGCGAATGTGTGCTTCGTTCGTTTTATAAGTATTCAAATGAGGGTCAACGTTATATGGTCTCATTGTGTAATTTTTTTTTTATTTTTTTTTCGTACGCCCGCTAATACTCGAGGCGAAATCTCAGGTTATTATTAATGTCTAACCTGACATTGATTTTACATGAGTATCCCTTTTTTCTTGTACAGAGACAGGTGTCCCTCGCCATTCAGGCAGATACTCGCCGATTTCGGAGGTACCCATTAGAGCTGGGTCAGCTCAGGAGCCGCCAATCCCTGGTCGACGACACTCCTTCAAATGTCCTAGCCAGATGTCGAGTTAATCCAGTCCAAATCCCGTTCGACGAAAAATCCTCAAATGCCGTCGCTCGGGTTTGAATCGTGTAATGAATGTCCAAGAAGACATTGGTTCCTTTCGGAGCTCATTATTATATTGTATACCTTCTTATAGGAAGAGTTCTTCAACTACAATAATAATCAACATTGTCAATCTGACAAACCAACCGTAACGTTATCGATGTGGATAAGTCTTCGAATTGGAGTCCATTATTTATTAACAAGTTCACATACGAAGACATTTCAAGCAGGTATAACATTAACATACAGTTCATTAGAATTTACTTGTGTTGAGGCTGCTTCATGGTGCGATTTTCATCAGGGCAACTTATTATTAGTGCCAGGGTTTTGTCGCACCATGTTGTACCTCAACTGAACGCAAGAAATATATGAAAGCGGTCGCTGTGAGATGAGTATCTAGGTATGATGCAGAGAGTTGGATGTGACGTCATACCGTCAAGATGTGTGTTTAAAATGGCTTGTGTATCAGCCATTATGTTGGAGTATGTATTCATGAAATATTTCTGGAAAAATGGTAAGCTATGTGCTTTAAATGAGAGGCATGAGAATATGCCAGGAGTATAGTTGAAGTCAGTACGGGACGGTGGTTCCCAATACAAAGAAGTGTGTTGAAAATATAATTGAACAGTGTTGTAACGGGAGGACTCATTCCCCGAAATTTATGGAGTGGAAGTTATAATGTATAAATATTAAACATACCGGGACGCTCAAATCCCCCGATGTTGTTGGAAAAAGATATAATGAATATTTGATATGCCGGGAGGCTAAATACCCCGATGCTAAATTGAATCATGGAATGATATTATAAAAGTATCAACCAAGGAAAAGTTGAGTGACATTGTATACAAGCGAACCAAGATAGTGATAGACTGAAAGTTAGAGGGAGTATTCATGCCATATTCGTGATTGTGACGTTTTGTGAATTCGTACTTACTGTGTATTAAACTGTTTGCCAAATCGTCTAAGTCGAGAGGTTCGTTCAATCATTCAAGGTTCAGTTGATAGCCTTATTCAGTAATTGAGAATTGACAGAAGGAGGTATCTAATAAGATTGACTTCAGAATATTTGACAATGCAAACCAAATTTAATAAAATAAAAGAACTTCCACAGCTTTATTAAAACGAATGGATCCTAGACAACAAACGAGAGAACTCGTGCAATTTCTCTATCCCTTAACAGGAGAGAAATAAACTGGGGGCAGTCGTCCGTTTTTCCTTCTTCTTTCAAAAATGAAATCAACTGAGGCTGGACTACTACACTTAACTTCTACGCAGGACTTTTAACATTTGAAGAACTATACGATTGTAGAGTGTCAATGAAAACTGTACATTCACTGAATTTCACAATTGAAGATGACATGTAACGGTTGCTCCATGTAGATGCATCAAAGATCGTTGACCTGACCTTGAGGACTGTCAAGATTCAACGCTTCGACATCATAGTGATTCGGTTCGAACTTTACAACTCTACATTCAAGATTTTAAATACTAGCAGCACGCAATTTTCGAAGTTGAAAGATAAATGACAATCTGGCAAATTTTACTCAATGACGTCATCAAAGCCGGAAAACTTGCAAACGGACGTTCGCAGAAATGAGAATCAAGAGATAGTTTCGTCAATTTATGGAGTCCTGAAGTTGAGGTGTGGCACAAACACACTGATTCCGTATCTGGAGAGGTTCTGAGATACAAGAAAGATAAGTAGAGTTGTAAATTGTCTAATGCGTGACGGTATTTGACCATTTCGAACACGTTTGCCAGTCAACATCCAGTCCTATACATGTTTTAATCATCTGTATGTCTATTTGTATAAAGTAAATGCTCGCTATTTGTAAATTTTCTTCGGAAATTTTGCAAATGACGATATCCTATTAGGTTATTGTTTGTTGGTTGTCCAGTCAAAGAAAATAACAGTGGAATTTTAGTCTTTGACTGCATAACAGACATCAATATTTGTTTAGATTGTTCCGTCAAGTCTACGTTTTATATTTTCATTCATTAATTTACGTAAGTGGGTCATTGTCTGCACAGCTGTTTTTTCTATCACTCTTGTCTCAGTGTGAAATTTGACGATTTGCTGTTTTTGTTCGTGGTTCTCTGTCTTGTTTACTTTACAAGTAATTATTTAAATTTGTAGCTGCTTGTCAACATGTCTTTGTTTATTTTATTTCCTTTATATTTGTCGAGTAATGTTCTGTAATTCGACATGTTACTTATTATCATCATCATTGACCTGTGCCATTCTTTTTCATTGTGCTCGTCTCTCATTCTTGGTATGTTCATTCCTTCATAAGATATAAATTCAGTCAACAACATAATTTATTGTAATTAATTAATTGATATTAAGGGGAGATTTGACACTTGTTGATTCGAATCAGAACACAAGATGTCGTCATCGTCAGAGTTTGTTGACATAGGTTTGCGTTTAGGCAAATCTGCAGCTGAGCTAGAGGCTTATGCTGAGAAAAACTATCATGACTATTTGGAAAGTATGGAACGGAAGGAACAACGAGATTTAAAGAAGCAGGAGCTTGATCAGGCAAGGGAATTGGAAGAGAAAAGACTTGCTCAAGCAAAAGAATTACAGGAATTGGAAGAGAAGAAATTAGTTCACGAAAGAGAACTTGAAGAGAAGAAATTAGTTCATGAAAGAGAACTTGAAGAGAAGAAATTAGTTCATGAAAGAGAACTTGAAGAGAAGAAATTAGTTCACGAAAGAGAACTTGAAGAGAAGAAATTAGTTCAACTAGAAGCAGCTAGAAGAGAACAAGAAGCAGCTAGAGAGTTGGAAAGGGCAAAAATGGATCAAAAAGAAAAAGAACAAGAAGCTGCTCGAAAAGAACAAGAGGCCACTCGTAGAGATCAAGAAGCATCTAGAGAGCTAGAACGGCAGAAAATGGAACTCCGGAGAATGGAACTACTTCAGCTGGACCAAGCACACAAAAACGCTATTGAACTTCAGTCATTGAAATTACAGGCTGATAAAGAAAAAGAGATTGAGATTGAAAAGATTAATGCACAGCATACTGGTGCTAATCCACAAGGTTCTCAGGGTAATAATTTTAATTATCCAAAAATTAAATTACCAAATTTTGACGATAAACGGGACTGTATGGACTCGTTCATTATGAGATTTAAAATGAGGGCTATGGATTTGAAGATCCCAAAAGATAGGTGGCCTATTATCTTTTCAGACTACTTAACAGGGGAAGCAATGCGTTGTTTCATGTCAATTGATGAAACAAGTCGATCTGATTTCGATATTGTTGCCAATACTTTGATGGCAAAATTTCAGCTCACTGAGGAGGGTTTTCGATCCAGATTTCACTCTGCAGTTCCGTCCAAGAATGCAGATTTTGGAGAGTTCATTTCTTCTATTAAATTGTACTTGGGTCGATGGATAGATTTATCGGGTATCAATAAATCTTTTGATGAATTATTTGACCTAATGCTCAGGGATAAAGTTTTATCTACCTGTGGCGCAGATTTTGTTAGTTTTTTTTTGCAGGAGAGAAAGCCAAAATCTATCAATGAGTGTCAAGAATTGGGGAGAAACTACATGTCTGCACATCCAAACAAGGAAATGCGTAAGGTTTCCTTTGATAATGCATTACCTGTGTGTGTTTCGTACCGCGACGGAGGAGTAGGTGACCACCGTTCTCGCCCAAGGAGTACAGAGGGCAGATATAGGAGTGATTATCGATCTTCCTTTTGAGGACGGTACAATTTTCCTCGTCGTCAGTCACCATCTCACTTCGGTGGGTATAGATATTCTAATTACTCTAACCGAGGTCGTGGACAACACTACGGTAATAGCAGTGATGATATACATCACAGATTTGATAGAAGAAATTCAGGTGAACGCTTCAATGGAAATGGTAGGTGTAATTTTGATGGGGTAAACAATAAGCACGGCAAACAATGCAATCACAAACCTGATCACAAAAATGATTGTAAACTGGCAAAAGGGAAAGCAGACCATGCTAATGTCTGTACCCAACTTTGTGATCATGATAGCCATGTTGAACAGGCTAATGCATGCATTGTACGCTCAAGCAAAGATAACAATTGCACTGAGTGTAATACACTTTATGAGCCAGGTGCTAAAACTAGACTTTTGTGTGGCCATATTTTACCAGCGATGTCTGCCTGCGATTTTATTGGTCGCCTTACATTACACAAAGGGTTTATAGGTGACAGACCAGCCACCATTCTTCGTGACACAGGATGCACGATTGTCGGGATACGGAAATCGTTGCTGGATAAATCATCATTTACAGGAAAGTCACTGAAATGTGTTACTTTTGGTGGTAACATTGAATGGTTTCCCATGGCAAAGGCGGAGATCGACACACCATTTTATTCAGGGACTGTACTCGTGTGTGGGTTGGAGAATCCTGTAAGTGACGTGATACTTGGTAACATTCCAGGTGTAAAAGACTGTTCACCTGAGGAAATTGCCGAGTGGGTCAACAAGCACCCATTGATGGCGAATGCGGTCACTACAAGAGCTCAGCATGAAGCAAGCCTTTTGACCGATGCATCTCCATCTGTCATGGAGGAGACGCCACTGAGAAATGCTCAAAACATTTCTCCGATTATCTTTACACAAAAACAAAATGAGGATGAATCTTTAAAGAAATTATTCACTTTGGCTGAAACAAAACAAATTAAGATTACTGAAAGCTCATCATATTGGTTTGAGTTTCGCAACAAGGTTTTGATCAGATGTTTTAAAAAGGGAGATGATCAGGTAAAGAAACAGATTGTGGTAACAACAAGTTTTAGACCTTTAGTTTTAAATACAGGTCATGATGTACCTATGGCAGGACACTTAGGTCGTAATCGGACTTTGTTTCGAATTACTACAAATTTTTATTGGCCTGGCATCAACACAGATGTAAAAAGATATTGTAGATCTTGTCATACTTGTCAAAAAGTCGCACGCAGGGGTAAGAACCAGACAGCACCCTTGAAAGTCACAGATGTGCCTGTGCGCGCATTTAAGAAACTAGCTATAGACATCATCGGTCCGTTGTCTGTAATGTCGGATCGAGGTTTTCAATATATTTTAACGTGCATTGATTTGTGCACTAGATGGCCTGAGGCCATACCGTTAAAAAACATTAATACCATATCAGTTGCGGAGGCTTTGAACTTGATTTTTACAAGGATAGGTTTTCCTGAGGAAATACTGTCGGATAGAGGGACACAGTTTAAGTCGGAACTTATGAGCGCGATAGAAAGCTTGTATTGCATAAAACATTCATTCACAAGTCCATATAGACCAAGTTCAAATGGGGTTTGTGAAAGATTTAACGGCTCTCTTAAGTTAATGCTTGGGAAGGTTACTGATGCACACCCTCGGGATTGGGATAAGATTCTCCCATCGGTTCTCTTTGCTTACAGAGAGATCCCTCAGGAGAGTACTTGATTCTCTCCCTTTGAACTCGTGTATGGCGCGAATCCGAGAGGCCCGTTATATCTACTGAAGGATTTAATCCTTGGTACTTCTCAGGATGACGCAACTCGCAGTAGTTACGAGTTCGTTGTTGATTTACGACAAAGGTTAGTGGATGCATGTCAGATCGCATCACAGAGTATACAAACGGCAACTCAAAAATCGAGGTTGCTACATAACCAATCTCGTACCCTAAGATCATTTATCCCAGGGGAAGAAGTCTTACTGCTCTTACCTATTAAGGAAAATAAGTTGTTAATTTCATGGCAGGGGCCATACAAAGTAGTGAAAAAGATCACAGATGTTGATTACTCAATTGATATTAAAGGGAAAATTAAAACGTATCATCTAAATATGTTGAAATTATACACGCCAAGACCAGCTGAATTGATGGATGTCTTGGATGAGGTTCATAGATCCTCATGCGCTGTTGTTCAGTCTGAGGATGCTACATCTGATATTCCATTGGAATTTACTTTACCTTCTATGTCTGCTCATGAGACGTGGCAAGATGTTTCTATTTCTTCATCACTTTCGCATTCTGAACAAACTCAGATCCGTGATGTTTTACGTTCTTTCTCAGACGTATTTTCAGAACATCCAGGTCATACTGACTTAATATCTCATGAGATTGTGATCACTGATTCTACTCCGATTAAAATCAGACCATATCCTATTCCGCTTCACTACAGAGATAGGGTAGATAAGGAAATCTCATATATGCTTAAAATGGGTATTATTTCACACTCTTCATCTTCGTATTCTTCTCCAATGGTATTGGTGAAGAAACCAGATGGATCTCTACGCATCTGTATTGATTTTCGGAAACTAAATCAGGTTACAGTCACAGATGCTGAGCCAATTCCAATTTTGGAAGATCTTCTTCCACAGCTGGCTAACGCTACATTCTTTACTAAACTAGATTTGGCAAAAGGATACTGGCAAATTCCTTTGTCCGAAAATTCTAGACATTTAACAGCATTTTCCACACCTAAAGGTTTATTTGAATGGAATTATATGTGTTTCGGGTTGGTGAATGCACCTGCGACATTTGTTCGCATGATGCGCCGTTTGGTTGGCGATAGACCCGATATCATCACATATATAGATGACATTTGTTTATTCCATAACACATGGGAAGAACATATTGTAGGTTTCATTTCTTTGCTAGAACAGCTTAGAAAGCATCATTTGACAGTTAGACCTTCAAAAGTTCAGATAGGTTTTCAGGAAATATCTTTCCTGGGGCATAAAATCGGTAATCATCGACTTTATCCTTCGGATAGTCTGGTGAATAAAATCCTGAACTTTCAGATACCGAAAAATAAGAAAGAGGTCCGTAGTCTGTTAGGGCTCATTAACTATTATCATAAATTTATTCCGGACTTTTCGTCTATCTCTGGTCCTCTTTCAGATTTGACCCGCAAAGGTGCTCCTCTTAAATTATTGTGGTCAAAGACTTGTCAGTTAGCATTGGATAAGATTAAAATACTATTTGCGAATCATCCTATTTTGATTCTGTCAGATATCCATGAACCCTTCTATATTCGCACAGACGCTTCTCAGATGGAAATCGGTGGCAGTTTGATGCAACTTGTCAACGACGTACTCCATCCTTGCTTCTTTGTGAGCCGGAAGTTGTCTGCAGCAGAGAAGAAATATTCAGCGGGAGAAAGAGAGCTCCTTGCTCTCGTCTGGACCATATCAAAACTTTCTCGCTACTTGCTCGGACGAAAATTTTACGTTGAGGTAGATCATCATCCTTTGACCTCAATGAAACCAAAAGCATTTAAGAACTCAAGAATCTACAGATGGTTTATGCTACTGCAACAGTTTTCTTTTGAAATCAAGCATATTCGCGGTGAGGACAATTGGTTAGCTGACTTGTTGTCGCGATTTGCAACTCACCAGGTCTGATATAGTTCACATGGAACTTTGCATCCAGGTTTATGGTTCCAGTTTGGTTGGACATCATATTATGTCTTCTGGACTTGCTATTTCGTCCGGATATATGGACTCAAATTTTATGGCAATTTTGGTTGTTTAATAATTGCTCTTCATAGTTTTATGTATATATGTCAAATTCCTGATACTTCTCATTGGATTGCTTGTCTGTAAGGTGTATCCGTACGTAAGATTGCTTAAGGTTATACCCTGCAGGATCTTGCGCGTTTCCTGAAGTAAACGCTCGGGAGCGTGAGGGGTAATGTTGAGGCTGCTTCATGGTGCGATTTTCATCAGGGCAACTTATTATTAGTGCCAGGGTTTTGTCGCACCATGTTGTACCTCAACTGAACGCAAGAAATATATGAAAGCGGTCGCTGTGAGATGAGTATCTAGGTATGATGCAGAGAGTTGGATGTGACGTCATACCGTCAAGATGTGTGTTTAAAATGGCTTGTGTATCAGCCATTATGTTGGAGTATGTATTCATGAAATATTTCTGGAAAAATGGTAAGCTATGTGCTTTAAATGAGAGGCATGAGAATATGCCAGGAGTATAGTTGAAGTCAGTACGGGACGGTGGTTCCCAATACAAAGAAGTGTGTTGAAAATATAATTGAACAGTGTTGTAACGGGAGGACTCATTCCCCGAAGTTTATGGAGTGGAAGTTATAATGTATAAATATTAAACATACCGGGACGCTCAAATCCCCCGATGTTGTTGGAAAAAGATATAATGAATATTTGATATGCCGGGAGGCTAAATACCCCGATGCTAAATTGAATCATGGAATGATATTATAAAAGTATCAACCAAGGAAAAGTTGAGTGACATTGTATACAAGCGAACCAAGATAGTGATATACTGAAAGTTAGAGGGAGTATTCATGCCATATTCGTGATTGTGACGTTTTGTGAATTCGTACTTACTGTGTATTAAACTGTTTGCCAAATCGTCTAAGTCGAGAGGTTCGTTCAATCATTCAAGGTTCAGTTGACCAGTTGATAGCCTTATTCAGTAATTGAGAATTGACAGAAGGAGGTATCTAATAAGATTGACTTCAGAATATTTGACAATGCAAACCAAATTTTAAAAAATAAAAGAACTTCCACAGCTTTATTAAAACGAATGGATCCTAGACAACAAACGAGAGAACTCGGGCAATTTCTCTATCCCTTAACAACTTGCATATATATTCTTATCCGTCCGTGTCATATTGAATTCATGTCAACAGAAAATCATGGCTATATACATGTGCTGCTGGGATCCAGACAGCCAGAAATGAGTGCATGAGTCTTGACGAAAATAATCAAACTATTTATCAAATATCCTTCCGTAACGCAGGTTAATCACAAACCTTTATGAATTCACTCGTATATAATATTATCTGGACCGACCCTGAGTCCTGGTATCAATTTACATAAATACGGCTATTAGCAAAGCCTAACCTTGGAAGGAGGTAAAAACACGACTTCACGGCTTGACGGACAACGTAACAAGGGTCCAGTAACTAAGTCACGAAGCGTGACCTTATCGACGCTAACACGTCATAATTTGACCGTGTATTTCGCGTTCACTAATCCGTGAAGTATAAAAATCAATTTATATTAACTCCATTGACCCAAAAAATGCGCACTGCCAATTATAGCAGACGATATCAATAAACTACCGTAACAATTCCCTGCCCGCCGGGGAAAAAAATCTATCAGATAGATTTTTTTTTAACTATCTTACTCAAACTTATGAAAAATTTAACAAAAACCCGACATATGGCCTATGATGTTCTGTCTAGAACAGTGTCGTGGTCATGTCGATAATATATCAGTCATATAACATTATTATATTAAACAAAGGGGTGTCAACTGTCGCTAAATAATTATCAACTGAACTTAAAGACTGTTGTGAGTGAATAATGAAGTGTTATGTAAAGAAAATTATTCTAACTAATTAAAATTAAACTAATTAATCATAGTAAGTATGTAGGGTATTAATTAATTAATATCTAATTAAATAAACTGAGAGATAGTGTCATAATAAAAGACATGAGAAGTAAGGACAAGTAAAGTAAAGAAAAAAATAAAGTATAAATTAATTTAGTTATGTGTGTTTAAACTTAATTATGTGTGTCGAGTAATTACTAAATAATTAAATTAATGAATTAAGAAAAGAAAAAAAATTCATACATTTCATGTGAACATCTTAACTAAATGCATATAACAGCTATCACATTCATAAATAAAATATTTAGAGTATTCGCTTGTGTGATATTATTTTGTTTTTTTCATCTTTTCTTTCTTTTGACACATTTTCTTCTTTTTATTATTATTATTATTATCACACTTCAATTTTATTATATTCTTTATTAATTTAATAACTATTAAACTAAATAATGTCGGATATGAAGATCCAGCCGTCGTTATGTCTTTTGAGAATTTATGGAAAGTTCCATTGGAGAAAAATTTCATAATGTTCAAATATGTTTTGTTCTTGAATGAGTGTAAACTGTCACAGCATGGATTCAAATACTTTTCCCGACTATCTTGTAGCGAGTTGTAAAACGATTGGACACTAACCAAAGTCCAAACGTTAAAACAAACCATTGAAATATGTCACAAACAGTTTCTTTCGGAGATTGTACTTATTGATTGATTCCCTGCAAATTATTCGAAGTGTTTTTCCGTATGGAGATGGTTCATATCATTTTCGACGCAGGAATAAGTGAGAGTTCTAGAGTCAATCTTGTTCAGTCTTTAATCTTTTAACTTGTGGACAATTACTATTCGACTTCAGTAGGGTGTCTCGAAAGTGCATCAGCTAATATATTTTCTTGTCCCGGTATGGCTTCGATGACAAAGTCATAAGGTTGTAATAGAATAGAAAATCTGACAAGTTTGGGGCTTTTGTGGTTAGAGCGACGTAACGATGCCACAGCCTTCTGATCCGTTTGGATCACGAAAGCTGCTCCCAACAAAAATTTCTCAAGTTTAGTAATTGCCCAAACTACTGCCAGCAACGCCTTGTCCAAAGGTCCACAAGTAAAATAGATTAGTAACCGTTAATTATGACAAGGTTTTTGGGGGCTTTTGTGGTTAGAGCGTATATCGTAACGATGCCACAGCCTTCTGATCTCCGATTTGGATCACGAAAGCTGCAACCCATCCAGAAGAAAAATTTCCTCATATGTTTAGTAATTGCCCAAACTACTGCCAGCAACGCCTTGTCCACAGTAGAGTATTTTGTTTCAGTAACTTCAGTTTTCTGATATGTATCGTAGGAAGTTAGTCCAATCGGATTTAGAAACAAGATCGTTATGATATTGAAGCAAAAATTACTGGCATCTGTACGAAGGAAAACCTTTTTAGAAGTATCTGGTAACCTCAAAATTAGTGGATTTGAGAAGATGGTCAATATCATGCGAAAAATGTTGTCGCATTTGTCAGTCCAATTTACCTTCAACGGCATGTCTTTTTTTAACAATGATGACAAGACAGCCGTGATGGATGATAAGTTAGGTACAAATCTACTGTAGTATTGGACTAGACCTAATACACTCATAACCTGTTTCTTCGTTTGAGGAACCGATAAATTTAAAATTTTAGATACCGTACTGGGAACAGTTTGAATACGTCCAGCCCCAATAATATGTCACAGGAAGGTTATCTCCTGAAATGCTATTTGTATTTTCGTAGGTTTAGCGGTTAAATGGTTTTCTCTTAATATCTCCAAAACCCATCTAAGCCCCGAAAAATGTTCCTCAAATGATGAACTAAATAAACATATGTCGTCAATGTATGTAATGATGTCTGGTCTACCTGATAAAATTTTTCGCATCATGCGAATAAAGGTAACAGGAGCGTTCATAAGCCCAAAAGGCATCACTTTCCACTTGTAAAGACCTTGTGGAGTGGAAAACGCTGTGTAATATTTTGCCTTTTCGGTTAGTGGTATCTGCCAATAACCTTTAGTTAGATCTATCTTAGTGAAAAGTGTTGCATTGGACAGACAAGAAAGTAAGTCGTCAATAATGGGATGTGGTTCACTGTCAGCTATGGTCTGAGCATTTAGCTTCCTATAGTCAACGCATAAGCGAATGTTGTTGTCCTTCTTTCGGACAATGACTAAAGGTGACGAAAATGGTGAGGTACTCGTCTCGATAATACCTAAAGACAACATCTGCTCAAGTTCCTGAGTCGTTTTGCTGAGAAAGTGTAGTGGGACAGAATAGGGATGTACACGAATTGGTGTATCATCTTTAAGAGTAATGTCGTGAGTAATCACTGATGTGCGACCAGGTACGTCTGTCAGCACATCTGGAAATGATTGTAAGAGATCAGCAATCTGATGATGCTGTTGCGGTGTAACCGGCGAAGAGATGGTTACATCCCGCTAAGACTCCATAGGTTGTAATACAGGTACAGGTAAAGACATCTGTACCTCAAGAAAAGAAGATTCTTCTTCCTGAATCACTGATAGATTAGTATAATGACAATTTGGTACTACTGTGTCATCTAATTCGTGGAAAATAGATTGCAAGTGATCTGGACGAGTGTGAAATTGTTTGAGCATGTTTATATGGTATATTTTTCTGTGTCCTTTAATGTCTAAGACGTAGTAGACGTCAGAAATCTTGTCAATAACCTTGTAAGGACCATTCCATGATATAAGTAATTTATTGTCATTATGTGGAAGTAACACATAAGCCTCATCGCCTGGAAATAGTTGACGTAATCGTCTAGTTCTATTTTGTAAGGTCCGAGCCTTAGCTTTCGCAGCCTCAGAAAAAGCTGTTGCCAACTGGCAAGATTCAATGATATTCTTACGAAGATTAATTACGTACTCGTTCGATGACTGGGTATCCTCAGTCATCTCGGCGTCAATTAGTAAGTCTTTTGTGAGTCCCATAAGACTTCTTGGTGGAGCGCCGAAAACTAATTCAAATGGAGAGAAGCCAGTCTGTTCATGTGGCACCTCTTGATAGGCGAACAGGACAGCTGGGAGTGCTCTGTCCCAGTCCTGAGGATGTTTAACCGTAACCTTATGTAATAGTTGTTTAAGTGTACGGTTAAGCCGTTCCACCGCACCATTACTCATAGGATGATAAATACTACTAAGATTCCTATCTATGTACCATGTCTTCATTACCTCTGTCATGGTATCAGATATGAATTGAGATCCATGATCTGACAATAACTTCCTAGGGAAACCTACCCTAGAAAAAATAAGATGTAGTGCATCAGGTACATCTGCTGTAGTGGTGGTCTTCAGTGGTATTGCTTCTGGCCATCGTGTGCATAAATCGATGCAAGTGAGGACGAATCTATGTCCTCTGGCCGAAGGTAAGAGTGGACCAATGATATCTATGGCCATTTTGTCAAAAGGTCGCACTGAAATATCACAAGCCTGAATAGGAGCTGTGTGAAAAGCTCCACGTGCTTTAACTTTGTGGCATATCGTACAAGAGCGTACTTAATGTGATATATCTCGTGAAACACTTGGCCAAAAGAATGAAGATAATACTCGGGATCGTGTCCGAGTATATCCCTTGTGACCTGCACACTGTGAATCATGTGCATGTTGGAGAATATAGCGTCTAAATGCAGAAGGTACCATGACTTGTCGTTTTACCTGAGAACTGTCCATCAAACATCTGATTAATATATCATTTTTGATTGTAAACCAATGTTTGTCTTTATTACTCGAGGTAAGATTATCAAACTTATTCACCAGAGCAAAAAATTTTTTAAAAGATTTGTCTTCCTTCTGTTTTCTTGCAAACGTAGCTCTGTCAATAGGAGAATGAACCTCAATATCTTCCTGTTTGTCTGGTTCCACCTTTTTAGTGTCGATTCTCTACAATTTTAGTCTGTGCTCTAGTTGTCACTGCATTTACAGTGCACAGATTATGTTTCTCCCATTCGATAATTTCTTCTGGGGTGCAATCTCTACTGCCATGAATGAGACCAACCATAAGATCTGCAATAGGATTTTTCAACATGCATACCTTAACATTTCCTGAAAAGAAGGGTGTATTAATATGAATTATCGCAGTAGGGTAGTGTTCAATTGTACCCCCTAAAGTCATACATTTAACATATTCGTTAGTAACACAACTTGGATGGATCAATGACTGTCGGACTCCAATAGTTGTAGATCCGGAATCTCTCAAAACAGAGACGATAGAACCATTTACTATCCCTCTGTTAAATATCAGAGAGCCTGTTCCATCATTGGCCGCAAGACCTAATTCTGGTAGAATATGTCTGCAGTTCAATACTGTCTCCTTTGCTTTCTGAAAAACAAGATTACATGCTGGGCAACTATTTGCCACGTTATAATTCATAGCATAACACGTGGACGACGATTGAATTGGTTTATCATCATGGGGAACCCCTGGGGTCGTAACAGTAGTAAGTGCCGCCCCGATATTATGATCATAATGTGACGGTCTACGTGACCAAGACCGATGTCTAGAATAGTTATTAAAATTATTTTGTTGTCCCCCGTGGTGACTATTGTGTCTAGGTCTGAAGCCTTGATTATTCTTAATCCACCTGTTTTCATTGTTATTATTGTTATAGTTGTATGATTGATTATGGTTAGAATAGTGTAGACCATTGTTGTATCTGAATTGAGGTGACTGATTCCTATTCAGTTGTCTACCTCTGTTGATGTTTCCATAGGTATTATTATTTTTATAATTGTCATTGTGGGCATTATTCCTTCTGTGCGGATAAATCCTATCCATACTATAAGCTCGAGATTTATCTTTACCCTGGAATGCCATATTAGAAGCTACAGGTAGAGGTTCTCTTATTTGTAAGTTAGATATGCTCGCATTGGGATGTGCGGAGCAATAATTTACTGCCATTTCTTCCAGTGCAGCAATTGTAGATGGTTTTCTTTCTTGTATAAAGGAAAAGAACGGTGGACTGATAGAGGATAAAACTTTATCCCTCAGTAACAAATCAACTAATTTGTCGTACGATTTGTTAACACCTGCCAGTTCCACCCATCTGTTAAAAGTATTGCGTATATTCGCAATAAAACCTGGAAAGTCTTTTTTTTTTTGCGTTCGCCCGCTAATACTCGAGGCGAAATCTCAGGTTATTATTGTATGTCTAACCTGACATTGATTTTACGTGAGTATCCCTTTATTTCTTGTACAGAGACAGGTGTCCCTCGCCATTCAGGCAAATACTCGCCGATTTCGGAGGTACCCATTGCAGCTGGGTCGGCTCAGGAGCCGCCAGTCCCTTGTCGACGACACTCCTTCAAATGTCCTCGCCAGGTCTCGAGTTAATCCAGCCCAAATCCCGGTCGACGAAAAATCCTCAAATGCCGTCGCCCGGGTTTGATCCTGTATCACCCGGTCGCCAGAGCGGTGTTGTAACCACTACGCTAGCGCGGCTCCCGGAAAGTCTTTATTGGACCCAGATAAAAGCGTTTTAAACCTAAGTCTACAGCCTTCCTCATCCAAATGAAACCTTTTTAACAATAAAGCTTTTATCGCATCATAATCCACTGCTATTGTAGGATCAGCATTCTCTGTTGCGTTCAATGGTTCACCATCTAAAAATTCATTAAGTTTAAGTGCCCATGCCTGTTTACGTAAGTTATTTGTTTTGCATACCTGTTCAAACCGTGCCAGGTATGATGAAAGGTCGTCAAGGTTCAATTTGAAATGTGGTAATTTAAAGTTTTAATAAGGTTTGTTTTGATTGGATGAAGATCCATTTTGAGAATTATCAGTCTGGCTCGTAGTAGCAATTTGTGCCTGTAATTTTGCAGTTTCAAACTTAAGAAGTGCCAATTCCATTTCTTGTTGCCATATAATTTCCTCTCGTTTCAATTTATTCTCTTCTTCAATCCGTAACATCTCGTCCCTTGCCACTTTTCTTTCTTCTTCACGCCTAGCAATTTCTCTTTGCTTTTCTAATTTAAGTTCACGTTCTTCTTCTTCCTTCTTCAATGCAGCTTTTTTATCATCTTCTTTTCTTTCAAGTTCTTCTTGTTTTTGCTTCCATACAGCCAGTTGCTGTTCTGCAAATTGACGAAGTTCTGGTCCTTTGTAACCATAATCCTTCCCAATCTTAACAAAGGTGTAAAGAGTAGCCATATTAATTCAACAATATGCCTCCTCAGTTAAATATTTAATTATATGTATGTGTAACAATAGATTAATACACAAAATAATCAACTACAATCTTATAGTACTATTAATTGTAAGTTCCACAAATATTTTGTAACTAAATAATTTAAATCAATAATGTTTACACATTACATTATACCAATGTATTATACCCTTATCAATCTATGATGCTAAATTTATATCATGCATCTAATATTATCCTCCAATAATTATGAGTATTATCCCTCCATAATTATGTTATTTAATCATATACATGTGCCCAGTGCACACTGTAGTACTATGAAAATGTACTAATTAATATCAAATATGTCTGTCCTATTTAAGGCAAACCATAAATCAAAGTTATTTATCACTATATATTATGCTATTATGCTCTCGTCATAATCTACAATATGCTTCAATAGTATATTGGACTACTACTGCAAATAGATGACATCACCTAAGTCATCAAATGATTTAGTAAAAATTAATCAAATTATTGTATTATTCTATTAATAGTAAATTTATAACATTATTATATCAATAATATATGAAATGAATAACTAAGACAAACAATAAACTAAACTGTACAGAACATTAGCACATCACAAACTGACAATTTCAGACATAAAATGAATCTATAAACTAAGAAGAAAAAATCGGAAGTACACTAAGAAGGTCAAGGATTGAACTAAGTCAAGATGAAACATGTACTCAAAAATCAGTGACGTAACAATGGACTCATAACGGTTAATACAAAATCTATGAAATAAGTGATAGAAAGATCAGAATTGACGGGATAGATTACGAACATTATTACAGAACTTCTTCTTCTTCGTACACTCTCAGACGTCCACTTGAATGTTCTCAAAGAAAGCAGTAGTCAGTTTGAGGCTATTTGAATCCCCGTTAAGCTTTTCCACGAAAATAGCTGGCGTCGGCCATATGCACTTTCTCTGTACCACATATAAGGGGCAACTTTGAAGCAGATGTTCAGCAGTCATTTTATCAGTGCCACAGTTACACTGATCGGTAGTTCCTATCTTTAGCTTGTTGAATAGATGGTATCTCAATCTGTTGTGGCCAGTGCGGAGTCTGAAGATTACACTTGTTCTCTTCTGTGGAGCTGGTAGTAAACATCATTCTGTGTGTGCCCTGGATGTTCTACATTCCATTTGTTTCTGTAACTGATTCTGATAAAACTCTTTGCCTCCTCAAAAGTTATGCTTGCATCAGGCTGAGGTAGATGTGAACCTTCTTTTGCCATTCTGTCAGCCTCTTCATTGCCGGCGATGTTACAATGAGATGGGATCCACTGGATCACAACACTTTTGAATCGTTGACAAAGTTTGTGGAGCACTACTCTGAGATCGTCCAGGTCTGTATTATTTTGTCTTTTCAACGTTGCAATTACTGACTGTGCATCAGTAAAGAAAGCAACTTGTCTCTCTGCCGTTTCTTCTGTCAACATAACCTCTGCTGCAGTTTTCAAGACCTCTGCCTCTGCTCTGAAGTCGCTGGAGAATCGTCCTGTCGCCACTGACAGCCTTTTTGCTGCACCAGTGCTTAAGGTCAGAAAGACACCGCCACTTCCATTTTCTATTGCATGTGTTGCTGATCCATCTGTGTATGCATGGGTCCAGGTGTTGCGTGGATAATGTTTCTCTATGTATTTTGTCGCTATGGATTTTCTATCTGTTGCAGTTTGGCTCTTTTTACTTTCAATTCCAGGAATGCTTTCTATCATTTTAGGGAAACGATTTTGTTTCCAAACTGGAAGCTTGTGTGCAGTGTAGATGGATTTAACAGTGGATATTTCATCTATGGATACTGCTCTCATATGTGGTTTGGTTGATTCTACAAAATTACTTCGTTTGAGTCTTTGCCTTCTAAGAGCATTTATTCAATGGCACATTGGGTGGTCTGTTAGTCTTTTGAATTTTTTGGCCTGTTGTTGAGCCCTGCAGTCTCTTCTATCTGTCATTGGCTGGAGGCATGTAATCTTTTCGAGTTCTTTTATAGGTGTTGACTTCATGCCTCCCGTTATAATTCTCATTTCTTGATTTTGGAGTCTGCTAATTTTATCGAAGTTTGTCTTAGCTGCTGTTGCCCATGCTGCCATGCCATATTCAAGAACTGGCCGTACTCGCCCAGTGTACAACGTCTTAAGCACTTTCTCATCTGCACCCCAAGTTGTTCCTGCAAGTTTTTTCATAATTGCCATTTTTTGTCTTGCTCTCATTCGATTTCTGTCAACCTGTTTTTTCCAAGTCAGACGGCGATCAAAAATAATGCCTAGGTAGTTCGGATTTTCATTTAAATGAAGATTTACTCCGTTTAGTACTAGTTTGAAGCTCTGAGGTCTAGTTGAGAGGGAAAATACAGTGTACGTTGTTTTCTCTTCATTGATCTTCATGAGCCATGTTTTGGCCCACTCTTCCAGTGATGTTAGTGCTTGCTGCATCAGAATGTTTGCAGTAGTGATACGTTCTTCAGAGATCCACAACGCTAAGTCATCTGCAAAGGAAGCATTGTGTGCTATTTGTTGAATATTGTCAGTTATGTCATTTATGTATGCAAGGAACAGTGTAGGTGACAGGACTCCCCCATGTGGGACACCCTGCTCTAATATAAACTTTTTACTAGTCTGTCCTTGCAGCTGTACTCTGGCGGTTCTATTTTCCAGGTAGTGACCAATCCATTTGTACATTCGTCCACATACACCACTTCTCTGCAGTTTGACTTTCAATCCTTCTTTCCATACTGTATCGAAAGCTTTTTCTAAATCTACCCAAACCCCTAGCGTGTGTTTTTTTTCGTGGAAGGCATCTTCGATTTCCTGAGCATTACAGAACTGAATAAAAATGAAATTAGTACAACAAAATACACCAGTTATCCACAGCAAATCACAACTAACATACAAGTTCAAATCCTTTCAAATGCAAACGAATTTTTACCATCGGAAAATCGTCAATGGATTCTTTGCTAAACGAAAAAATTTAACTGCCCTACAGATCAATCAAAACTGAATCGGTCGTTCTAAAAAGAAGACATAAATTCAGTTTCGATTCGCCTCGCCAACCGCCCACTAATATGTAAAATACAACATAATAGATATAAATAACACAAACAACATTCAACAGTGAAATCAAAGACATGTCGGTAAACGGAGCAAAGAGGACTTGACAGCGTAAAGTGAAAACAATTACTTAGCTTTTTGCCTCGATAAATTTGTACAGTGCCCGTTTCGCCAACAGTTTAAATAGCTCATATCGCATGCTAGCGAAGGTTGAATTAGATTGCACTGTTGCTTGAAGCGTTGTTTTGAAAATTCTTCTTGAAAGTCGTTGAAATGCGGCTGCCATTGTGACGGATTAATCTTGTAGTTAAGAGCGTGTGACGTCACCGGTGTACACGTAAAATGTGTCCATTTTCGCTCGAAGGGAATTTTTCTTCTGAACTCGGTATTCTTTGATAATTTTGACAATTATATTACAATTCCACGACCACATCTGGCCACCAGCTGATACGTTACTGGTTTCGCTACGGGTTGCTGGTTCAGAGCTGTTTCTTTATTTGGTTGAGTTGCGAATGCGTGCTTTGTTCGTTTTATAAGTATTAAAATGAGGTCAACGTTATATGTAAATTAATATGAAACAAATATAAAGGTATGTTATCAGGCACTCGCAGGAAATAAAGAAGTAGAACACCAGACAACAGAAAAACAACAGACATGAGTGGCTTACCCAGGATTTGAACACTGGACCTTCCGTGCGACAACCCCGCCTAGCCATGCAAGCGAATCACACTATCCGCTCTGCCATCTACGCATCATCAAAAAATGATGTTTTAATGGCAGGTCAATAGTGCGAACCACAATACACGACACCAGAAGTCCTCCATGGGCAGTTCAGCCTATTAATGACGCAATCACTTCTGTTGTATTTCTATCAAGCAGTATAGGCCGAATCCAACAGACCCTTAGGACCTTAATACTGTGTCCAGTAAATGATAGTAGACTAGAACAGTGAGAACAGGATAGTGGGTAGGTTTGGTATTGTACAAACATTTATTACAAATAAGGGAGGGAAACCTGAGGCCTGTAAACAGTAAATTAATATGAAACAAATATAAAAGTATGTTATCAGGCACTCGCAGGAAATAAAGAAGTAGAACACCAGACAACAGAAAAACAACAGACATGAGTGGCTTACCCAGGATTTGAACACTGGACCTTCCGTGCGACAACCCCGCCTAGCCATGCAAGCGAATCACACTATCCGCTCTGCCATCTACGCATCATCATAAAATGATGTTTCAATGGCAGGTCAATAGTGCGAACCACAATACACGACACCAGAAGTCCTCCATGGGCAGTTCAGCCTATTAATGACGCAATCACTTCTGTTGTATTTCTATCAAGCAGTATAGGCCGAATCCAACAAGACCCTTAGGACCTTAATACTGTGTCCAGTAAATGATAGTAGACTAGAACAGTGAGAACAGGATAGTGGGTAGGTTTGGTATTGTACAAACATTTATTACAAATAAGGGAGGGAAACCTGAGGCCTGTAAACAGTAAATTAATATGAAACAAATATAAAGGTATGTTATCAGGCACTCGCAGGAAATAAAGAAGTAGAACACCAGACAACAGAAAAACAACAGACATGAGTGGCTTACCCAGGATTTGAACACTGGACCTTCCGTGCGACAACCCCGCCTAGCCATGCAAGCGAATCACACTATCCGCTCTGCCATCTACGCATCATCATAAAATGATGTTTCAATGGCAGGTCAATAGTGCGAACCACAATACACGACACCAGAAGTCCTCCATGGGCAGTTCAGCCTATTAATGACGCAATCACTTCTGTTGTATTTCTATCAAGCAGTATAGGCCGAATCCAACAAGACCCTTAGGACCTTAATACTGTGTCCAGTAAATGATAGTAGACTAGAACAGTGAGAACAGGATAGTGGGTAGGTTTGGTATTGTACAAACATTTATTACAAATAAGGGAGGGAAACCTGAGGCCTGTAAACAGTAAATTAATATGAAACAAATATAAAGGTATGTTATCAGGCACTCGCAGGAAATAAAGAAGTAGAACATCCCACAACAGAAAAACAACAGACATGAGTGGCTTACCCAGGATTTGAACACTGGACCTTCCGTGCGACAACCCCGCCTAGCCATGCAAGCGAATCACACTATCCGCTCTGCCATCTACGCATCATCAAAAATGATGTTTCAATGGCAGGTCAATAGTGCGAACCACAATACACGACACCAGAAGTCCTCCATGGGCAGTTCAGCCTATTAATGACGCAATCACTTCTGTTGTATTTCTATCAAGCAGTATAGGCCGAATCCAACAAGACCCTTAGGACCTTAATACTGTGTCCAGTAAATGATAGTAGACTAGAACAGTGAGAACAGGATAGTGGGTAGGTTTGGTATTGTACAAACATTTATTACAAATAAGGGAGGGAAACCTGAGGCCTGTAAACAGTAAATTAATATGAAACAAATATAAAGGTATGTTATCAGGCACTCGCAGGAAATAAAGAAGTAGAACACCAGACAACAGAAAAACAACAGACATGAGTGGCTTACCCAGGATTTGAACACTGGACCTTCCGTGCGACAACCCCGCCTAGCCATGCAAGCGAATCACACTATCCGCTCTGCCATCTACGCATCATCATAAAATGATGTTTCAATGGCAGGTCAATAGTGCGAACCACAATACACGACACCAGAAGTCCTCCATGGGCAGTTCAGCCTATTAATGACGCAATCACTTCTGTTGTATTTCTATCAAGCAGTATAGGCCGAATCCAACAAGACCCTTAGGACCTTAATACTGTGTCCAGTAAATGATAGTAGACTAGAACAGTGAGAACAGGATAGTGGGTAGGTTTGGTATTGTACAAACATTTATTACAAATAAGGGAGGGAAACCTGAGGCCTGTAAACAGTAAATTAATATGAAACAAATATAAAAGGTATGTTATCAGGCACTCGCAGGAAATAAAGAAGTAGAACACCAGACAACAGAAAAACAACAGACATGAGTGGCTTACCCAGGATTTGAACACTGGACCTTCCGTGCGACAACCCCGCCTAGCCATGCAAGCGAATCACACTATCTGCTCTGCCATCTACGCATCATAAAAATGATGTTTCAATGGCAGGTCAATAGTGCGAACCACAATACACGACACCAGAAGTCCTCCATGGGCAGTTCAGCCTATTAATGACGCAATCACTTCTGTTGTATTTCTATCAAGCAGTATAGGCCGAATCCAACAAGACCCTTAGGACCTTAATACTGTGTCCAGTAAATGATAGTAGACTAGAACAGTGAGAACAGGATAGTGGGTAGGTTTGGTATTGTACAAACATTTATTACAAATAAGGGAAGGAAACCTGAGGCCTGTAAACAGTAAATTAAGGTAAACCTACCCACTATCCTGTTCTCACTGTTCTAGTCTACTATCATTTACTGGACACAGTATTAAGGTAAACCTACCCACTATCCTGTTCTCACTGTTCTAGTCTACTATCATTTACTGGACACAGTATTAAGGTCCTAAGGGTCTTGTTGGATTCGGCCTATACTGCTTGATAGAAATACAACAGAAGTGATTGCGTCATTAATAGGCTGAACTGCCCATGGAGGACTTCTGGTGTCGTGTATTGTGGTTCGCACTATTGACCTGCCATTGAAACATCATTTTATGATGATGCGTAGATGGCAGAGCGGATAGTGTGATTCGCTTGCATGGCTAGGCGGGGTTGTCGCACGGAAGGTCCAGTGTTCAAATCCTGGGTAAGCCACTCATGTCTGTTGTTTTTCTGTTGTCTGGTGTTCTACTTCTTTATTTCCTGCGAGTGCCTGATAACATAACTTTATATTTGTTTCATATTAATTTACTGTTTACAGGCCTCAGGTTTCCCTCCCTTATTTGTAATAAATGTTTGTACAATACCAAACCTACCCACTATCCTGTTCTCACTGTTCTAGTCTACTATCATTTACTGGACACAGTATTAAGGTCCTAAGGGTCTTGTTGGATTCGGCCTATACTGCTTGATAGAAATACAACAGAAGTGATTGCGTCATTAATAGGCTGAACTGCCCATGGAGGACTTCTGGTGTCGTGTATTGTGGTTCGCACTATTGACCTGCCATTGAAACATCATTTTATGATGATGCGTAGATGGCAGAGCGGATAGTGTGATTCGCTTGCATGGCTAGGCGGGGTTGTCGCACGGAAGGTCCAGTGTTCAAATCCTGGGTAAGCCACTCATGTCTGTTGTTTTTCTGTTGTCTGGTGTTCTACTTCTTTATTTCCTGCGAGTGCCTGATAACATACCTTTATATTTGTTTCATATTAATTTACTGTTTACAGGCCTCAGGTTTCCCTCCCTTATTTGTAATAAATGTTTGTACAATACCAAACCTACCCACTATCCTGTTCTCACTGTTCTAGTCTACTATCATTTACTGGACACAGTATTAAGGTCCTAAGGGTCTTGTTGGATTCGGCCTATACTGCTTGATAGAAATACAACAGAAGTGATTGCGTCATTAATAGGCTGAACTGCCCATGGAGGACTTCTGGTGTCGTGTATTGTGGTTCGCACTATTGACCTGCCATTGAAACATCATTTTATGATGATGCGTAGATGGCAGAGCGGATAGTGTGATTCGCTTGCATGGCTAGGCGGGGTTGTCGCACGGAAGGTCCAGTGTTCAAATCCTGGGTAAGCCACTCATGTCTGTTGTTTTTCTGTTGTCTGGTGTGTGGTGAAATTGACCGAGATACAACGGTAAAATACTCCAAAGATAACATTTAAGGATAAAAAACATAATGCGTAGGCTGCTGATGTACATGATCGCCTAGACCGCGGGTCATCACCCTCCATAAAATTGACTTGCTAGACAGGAGGGGAACGGAGGATCAAAAAAAGGAAAAAAATATGACTGGAAAGATTGCGTAGCAAGGCTAAGGAGACGCAATTGGGGGGGATGGAGGAAAGTAAAAATTCACGTCCCCAAATTGACACGAGGTACGGAATGGGCGCTTTTGCGATACCAAGCTTTTGATTTGAATTGAGCGGCAGAACGCGGATGTTTGGAATATTACAAAAATTAAAAAGTAACTTTTTCTTAATATTAATGTTAGGAATATAAAAATTAGCTGGCCGGATGGCCTATTCTGAGCAATGAAATAATATGGTCTTAATTTTACAGACGGATAGATAATATTGAAGATAATGACAAAAGACAGTGTAGTTTACATCATCGACAGACTGCATTGAATAAAAAGTGTCGTTATTTGCACACAAAAACACGACCTTGGGGACGCAGGTGTTCAAATTTACTTAGCATAGAAGTGAAGGGACATTGGTGGTAGCTGTGTCTAAATATAACTTTTAACGACAAAAAAATTTGGATGGGGAGAGAAAGGTTGGTTCAAAAATCAAGTACATTTTGTAGAAACACAAGTAGAGACGGACAGACTAACAGATAACCATCCATACTTGACTGAAGCATGACTGAAATGACTTTAGTGTAGGAAATTTGAAAAAAATAAAACCTAGGCAGTGATTGGCCACAGATAATCATATTATTAGCGCTCAGAAGCGAAAGTGGGGCCATTCTTCAATAGTTGTTCAGTGATAGACACAGATTTTAAAGTGTGGTGATTTCCATAGGAAAGAAATTAAAAGAAGTTTAAGGACGCCATACTATAGCCAGCAGCTCAGCTGAGTTTTCCTAGCAATTCTGTGTTATTTATTCATAATCTGGTAAGATTGAAATTATTTCCTTATATATTTTGAATATTGTTTCATGTTCGAGTGATTTGATACTGCCATATCATAATCTAGCCTTACAAACAAGTAGGGATTTTGCTCTAGACCCCCCGCCCTAGTCAGGGTCTAGGGACCAACAGTGTACATAAACGCCAGCAAGTGTTAGGCAAGACAGATCAAGTGTTGAGAATAATGAAACATATTACCTATCCTCTTTTATGGCAGACAACTAATAAATAATTTTCAGAATCTATGGTCTGGGGAGGATCTATCTGATGTAAACCCACCATGGTAAATGTGCTGTTTGGTCAGAGAGATCTGACCTGTCTGTATGATGTGGTTGTTGTGTCAGTGTTGTGTCCAGACGTGGGTAGAGAATAGATTTTGACACATGGCCCATACTTTGATTGCAGAGCTGTGAGTTTCTGTTGTCAACAAAGCAGTGTCTCTTCAGTTGGTGACTTACTCGAGTGTATCTGTGCAGTTCTTGTGACAGAGACCACCATTATTGCCCGCCAGCACAGAGAGGTGGGACCACCTGATTTCAGCACCAGAGCTACAACTACCAGATGAGTGAGCCTCTGGTCTGCTGGACATTCACCAACGATTTATAGTTACTAATATCCCAATGAAAATTCCCCCCATTTTCTGGACCCTGTGTAGTCAATATAGACAGGTGTGATGAGGCCACCCCAACAGCACAAACAGTAAATATCCTCCCAAGTAGATGACTACTAGAACATTTTAATAAAACTAACTATTATAGTACATATATATGTACACTATTGTATTTATGATATAATATTCCATGCATTTTTTCATAATCTCTAAATCCTTTTAAGTTCTGGTCAACCTAAAAAATTGATCCAGAACAAAATAAATGTAATATAAGTTTATCAAGAAATTTTGCACACGTGAGTTAGTTCAGTGTATTTTAATATTTATTAATATTATTAGTCTTGTTAAATATCTGTGGGTATATCTATAACCTATTACACCACACTACATATCATAACCCTAGACACTTTACGTAGCCACATTCATTAAAAAAAAAATTAAGTGTGAGGTCGTAGTGGTAGCAAGAAAGGCCTTCTGACAATTCCCAACTACATTTTATCTCAGGAGCCTTCACAGCTGGCCTCATACAATTACAATTAGTAATATCACCATCATACAATACCATCAACACCACTACATAAATTGGGGTCTTGTCCAGGGATAATTAGCCCAACAGTAATATTAGGATCTCCTGGTGGGAGAAATAAAAGTAGGGAAATAAATTGTAAAATTTCCTTTAAAATTAAAAGTGTCCCTGCAGATAAAAGTTGGTGAATCTTCACAGCCAGTAATAATTAATTAGTTAACTGGTTAGTTAGAATTAGTTAGATTATAGTCATAAGAAGTACTTAGTGTATTTACTGGTTAGAGATTTAGCTTGTATATTATTATATTGTCTGAAAAGTATGGCTGAGCTAGCAAAATTCCGATCAGCTGCTGTGCTCACCGCGAAGGAGATGGGAATGGATGGTCAAATTTTAATTCAATACGTAACGGCTGAATGTGATAAATATATTGAACGGGAAGAAAGGAGGTTAGCTGAAGAGAAGAGGTTAGAGGCTGATAGAGAAATTAAGAGATTACAGATTGAGGCTGACAAAGAGGCAAAGGCATTGGAGGCCGAAGAAAAACGACAGCAAAGGGAGGCAGAAGAGAAAAGATTGACTGCCGAAAGGGAGGCAGAAGATAGAAGGTTGCAGAGGGAGCACGAATTACGACTACGGGAGCTGGAATTACAAGGCCCGGCTCCTGAAAATGGTGCCAGCCCTTTTGCCTCAGATGCTACGCCCAGTCTGGGAGCCTCAAACTCAGCTATGGGGTTTCATTTAGACCATTTTGTTGAGAAAGACGATGACATAGAAGGGTACCTAGGACGTTTTGAGTTATTAGCTACGACATATGGGTTAGAGAGAGAGAGGTGGAGTTTAAAGCTATCACAGGGATTGAGGGGTGCTTCTTATGAAGTATTTGCCAAAATGAACAGGGAAGACCAAGACAATTATGACATGTTAAAGCAGGCTTTGTTATTAAGGTACGAGAAGAATGGTGAATTTTATCGTAAGAGATTTAGAAATGCCAAACTGTTGTCTGGGGAGACATACCACCAATTCTCTGCCAGACTAGAAACCTATTTGGAGAAATGGACGGCTCTGGGGAAGACCCAAGATCTTAAAGAAATGATCATGATTGAGCAATTGAGAGAGTCCATGGCTCCAGACATGAGAAAATTTCTCATGGAACAAGGTGCAGAGAAGTTGGGGAAAATTTTAAATGTTGCTGAGAGGTATCAGGCAGCCCAGGCAGAGGTAAGTGGTGCTAAGAAGAAGCACATAGACAATTTTAAAGCTCCACAGCAATTTAATAAATTTGATAATAGAGAGCAGGGAAATAAAGGTAGGACAAACTTTGAGCGACCAAGAAATGACTATCGCGACAGAAACTCACAGTTCAATGACCAAAAGTTCAATGAAAGAAAACCGTTGAACCAAGGAAAAAGATGGTGTAAATGGTGCAAGAAGGATAACCATAACACCGAATTTTGTAGAAGGAAACCTTCAAACATTGCTGCAATGAAGTCGGGGACGCAAAGATTAAAGGTTAATCCTAAGGGACAACAGGAACCTTATCACCCCCCAGTTTGTGAGGATGTTATTTGTAATGGGGTCACCATAAGGTGCCTTTATGATACAGGTTTGGATTATGATTCAGTTGTGAAGTCTAGCCTAGTGGACCCAAGTCAGTATACCACAGAAACAGTGGAAATACAAGGGGCGACTAAGGACATACCACTCATGACACTTCCCATCGCAAGGATAACGGTGAAAACTCGCTATGTGGAAGGAGAAATCAGAGCAGCAGTGATAGATGAACCAATCTACCCTCTGATATTGGGGTGTAGATACGTCTTCTTGGGGAATCCCGAGAAACCTGTGATCATGGCGACAGTGCAGACCAGGTCACAGAAGAAGGAGGAAGAAGGTGAACCTATAAATGCTCATCCAGAGGAGATGATGAGGAAGGCGCAGGCTGAGGATAGGACACTCCAGCCATGTTTTAAAAAAATTACCCAAATGCCACACACCTCCGAGCAAGGGGGAATATTTCATGAAGAACAAACTCTTATACAGGAAGGCCGGAACTGGAACAAATGGTCACAACCAGCTGGTTCTTCCCACTTCATATAGAGATAAAGTGATGGAACTCGGGCATGCGATTCCCTTCAGTGGTCACATGGGGATCAGCGCCACAGGACAGCGTATAGCTTGTCATTACTTCTGGCCAGGGATAACGGAGGATATAAAAAGATATGTCAAATCCTGCCCAGAATGTCAAAGGGTAGCTCCAAAGCACTGGACTGCTCCTGCAACTCTAGGGGAAATGCCCATAGTGGGAACACCTTTTGAGAGGGTTGCAGTGGATATTGTGGGACCTCTCACTCGGACCAAGAGGAGGAACAGTTACATCCTTACTCTGGTGGACACTTGTTCTATGTGGGGAGAGGCGGTAGCCCTGCCATCAATTGATTCAAAAACATGTAGCAGAGGCACTACTTACAATATTTACCCGATTAGGATTCCCGCATCAAATCTTGACGGATAATGGTTCTCAGTTCAAGGGAAAACTAACGGAAGAAGTTTTTAAGCTATTTCAAGCCAGGCACTTTCATTGTAGTCCGTACCATCCACAAGGGAACGGCCAGGTAGAGAGGTTCAACGGGACTCTCATTTCTATCCTGAGAAAGCTGGCACACGAAAAACCGGATCTGTGGGATCAATTCCTGCCCGCCGCATTGTTTGCGTACCGGGAGGTACCACATAGTTCAACCGGGATGGCTCCCGCAACTCTGCTATTTGGGAGGCCAATAAAAGGTCCATTAGAGGCGCTATTAAGGACCTGAACAGATGAGAAGGCGGAAGAGACTGTTACCTCATCGTATCAATACGTGAACGAACTGACCACTCGTTTGAAAGCTGGATGGAAACTGGCAAATGATAATTTGAAACAAGCCAGGAAGAAACATGCAGCATATTTTAATAGGAAGGCAAAGGACAGGGAACTGGCAGTCGGAGAGAAGGTGCTGCTTTTACTACCCGGAAGCCAGAATAAATTACAAATTGGTTGGCAAGGTCCATATACGGTTCTAGAGAAGGTGTCTAGAACAAACTATAAAATTGACAAAAAGGGGAAGGAAAAAGTTTATCATGTAAACCTGTTAAAGAAGTATCTGGACAGACCACTCCAGGAAAGCACCCCCTTATTGACCTTAGCTATTGCAACCCAGATGCAAAAAGAACCACTCACCTCACATGAATACCCATTACATCCTTGTGAAACCGCAGCACAGGTAAAAGTCAGTAAGCACCTGACTAAAAACCAGAGGGAGAGAGTTCAAAGGGTTCTGGAGGAACATACAGATGTATTAACAGATAAACCAGGCCATACAAATTTGCTACAGTATGACATGAAACTGGTAGACTCAAACCCAATCTGTATGAGAGCCTATTCTATTCCGTTCGCGAAGGAGAAGGCATTGAAGGAAGAAATAGATTATTTGCTGAAGGAGGGGATTATTTCGCACAGTGAATCATCTTTTAGTTCTAGTGTCGTTTTGTTGAGAAAACCGTCTGGGGAACACAGACTGTGCATAGATTACAGGAAACTGAATGCTGTCACAGAAGGTCAAGTGGATCCATTACCAGACACAAAACAGTTATTTGCCAGACTGAACAAGGCAAAATACTTTTCAAAGGTGGATCTTAGTAAAGGCTATTACCAGATCCCAGTGAAGCCTGAAGTGAGACCTTATTTGGCCTTTAGCACTTCGGATGGACATTATGAATTCAATATGCTACCATTCGGACTGAAAAATGCTCCGAGTGTGTTTTCAAGGATGATGCGCAAATTGTTGGATCCCCTGAATAACCCATGTATCACAAATTTCATGGATGATATTCTCGTCGCCACAGAGACATTTGAAGAACACATTGAAGCTCTGGAGATGTTGTTTGATAGACTTCGGGAGGCGAACTTAACTGCTAGGCCAACAAAATGTTGTATTGGATGCAAAGAGTTGGAATTCTTGGGACACACTGTATATCAGGGTAATATGACCCCTGATCCTAAGAACTTGGAAAAACTGCAGAGAGCACCTAGGCCGCAAACAAAAAAGGACGTGCGATCATTTGTGTCGTTATGCGGATTTTATCAGAAATACATCAAGAATTTTAACGCTATTTGTGCTCCTCTGACTGATCTGACTCGCAAGGGACTTCCAGATAAAATTATTTGGACTGCACAATGTGAACTAGCGTTCCAAGAGTTAAAGGAAAAACTCACTAGCAAGCCTATTCTCAAACTGCCTGATTTGACACAGGACTTTGTCTTAAGAACCGATGCAAGTAATGTAGGACTCGGAGGGGCTTTGTTGCAAAGATCATCTTCACCTGATGGGGAACTGAAACCAGTCGCTTATGCAAGCCGTAAATTGAATGTCGGTGCAGATTTCCTCAGTCGGCACCCCTGTGATCAAAATTAGAGTAGTGGCAGACGTGAGGAGTAATTTTACCTATGTGTATCGCTGGTTTTGGAACTTGCCATAGGCATGTTTTCAAGTGGGGAGATGTGTGGTGAAATTGACAGAGATACAACGGTAAAATACTCCAAAGATAACATTTAAGGATAAAAAACATAATGCGTAGGCTGCTGATGTACATGATCGCCTAGACCGCGGGTCATCACCCTCCATAAAATTGACTTGCTAGACAGGAGGGGAACGGAGGATCAAAAAAAGGAAAAAAATATGACTGGAAAGATTGCGTAGCAAGGCTAAGGAGACGCAATTGGGGGGGATGGAGGAAAGTAAAAATTCACGTCCCCAAATTGACACGAGGTACGGAATGGACGCTTTTGCGATACCAAGCTTTTGATTTGAATTGAGCGGCAGAACGCGGATGTTTGGAATATTACAAAAATTAAAAAGTAACTTTTTCTTAATATTAATGTTAGGAATATAAAAATTAGCTGGCCGGATGGCCTATTCTGAGCAATGAAATAATATGGTCTTAATTTTACAGACGGATAGATAATATTGAAGATAATGACAAAAGACAGTGTAGTTTACATCATCGACAGACTGCATTGAATAAAAAGTGTCGTTATTTGCACACAAAAACACGACCTTGGGGACGCAGGTGTTCAAATTTACTTAGCATAGAAGTGAAGGGACATTGGTGGTAGCTGTGTCTAAATATAACTTTTAACGACAAAAAAATTTGGATGGGGAGAGAAAGGTTGGTTCAAAAATCAAGTACATTTTGTAGAAACACAAGTAGAGACGGACAGACTAACAGATAACCATCCATACTTGACTGAAGCATGACTGAAATGACTTTAGTGTAGGAAATTTGAAAAAAATAAAACCTAGGCAGTGATTGGCCACAGATAATCATATTATTAGCGCTCAGAAGCGAAAGTGGGGCCATTCTTCAATAGTTGTTCAGTGATAGACACAGATTTTAAAGTGTGGTGATTTCCATAGGAAAGAAATTAAAAGAAGTTTAAGGACGCCATACTATAGCCAGCAGCTCAGCTGAGTTTTCCTAGCAATTCTGTGTTATTTATTCATAATCTGGTAAGATTGAAATTATTTCCTTATATATTTTGAATATTGTTTCATGTTCGAGTGATTTGATACTGCCATATCATAATCTAGCCTTACAAACAAGTAGGGATTTTGCTCTAGACCCCCCGCCCTAGTCAGGGTCTAGGGACCAACAGTGTACATAAACGCCAGCAAGTGTTAGGCAAGACAGATCAAGTGTTGAGAATAATGAAACATATTACCTATCCTCTTTTATGGCAGACAACTAATAAATAATTTTCAGAATCTATGGTCTGGGGAGGATCTATCTGATGTAAACCCACCATGGTAAATGTGCTGTTTGGTCAGAGAGATCTGACCTGTCTGTATGATGTGGTTGTTGTGTCAGTGTTGTGTCCAGACGTGGGTAGAGAATAGATTTTGACACATGGCCCATACTTTGATTGCAGAGCTGTGAGTTTCTGTTGTCAACAAAGCAGTGTCTCTTCAGTTGGTGACTTACTCGAGTGTATCTGTGCAGTTCTTGTGACAGAGACCACCATTATTGCCCGCCAGCACAGAGAGGTGGGACCACCTGATTTCAGCACCAGAGCTACAACTACCAGATGAGTGAGCCTCTGGTCTGCTGGACATTCACCAACGATTTATAGTTACTAATATCCCAATGAAAATTCCCCCCATTTTCTGGACCCTGTGTAGTCAATATAGACAGGTGTGATGAGGCCACCCCAACAGCACAAACAGTAAATATCCTCCCAAGTAGATGACTACTAGAACATTTTAATAAAACTAACTATTATAGTACATATATATGTACACTATTGTATTTATGATATAATATTCCATGCATTTTTTCATAATCTCTAAATCCTTTTAAGTTCTGGTCAACCTAAAAAATTGATCCAGAACAAAATAAATGTAATATAAGTTTATCAAGAAATTTTGCACACGTGAGTTAGTTCAGTGTATTTTAATATTTATTAATATTATTAGTCTTGTTAAATATCTGTGGGTATATCTATAACCTATTACACCACACTACATATCATAACCCTAGACACTTTACGTAGCTACATTCATTAAAAAAAAATTAAGTGTGAGGTCGTAGTGGTAGCAAGAAAGGCCTTCTGACAATTCCCAACTACATTTTATCTCAGGAGCCTTCACAGCTGGCCTCATACAATTACAATTAGTAATATTACCATCATACAATACCATCAACACCACTACATGGTGTTCTACTTCTTTATTTCCTGCGAGTGCCTGATAACATACCTTTATATTTGTTTCATATTAATTTACTGTTTACAGGCCTCAGGTTTCCCTCCCTTATTTGTAATAAATGTTTGTACAATACCAAACCTACCCACTATCCTGTTCTCACTGTTCTAGTCTACTATCATTTACTGGACACAGTATTAAGGTCCTAAGGGTCTTGTTGGATTCGGCCTATACTGCTTGATAGAAATACAACAGAAGTGATTGCGTCATTAATAGGCTGAACTGCCCATGGAGGACTTCTGGTGTCGTGTATTGTGGTTCGCACTATTGACCTGCCATTGAAACATCATTTTATGATGATGCGTAGATGGCAGAGCGGATAGTGTGATTCGCTTGCATGGCTAGGCGGGGTTGTCGCACGGAAGGTCCAGTGTTCAAATCCTGGGTAAGCCACTCATGTCTGTTGTTTTTCTGTTGTCTGGTGTTCTACTTCTTTATTTCCTGCGAGTGCCTGATAACATACCTTTATATTTGTTTCATATTAATTTACTGTTTACAGGCCTCAGGTTTCCCTCAACGTTATATGGTCTCATTGTGTAATGAATGTCCAAGAAGACATTGGTTCCTTTCGGAGCTCATTATTATATTGTATACCTTCTTATAGGAAGAGTTCTTCAACTACAATAATAATCAACATTGTCAATCTGACAAACCAACCGTAACGTTATCGATGTGGATAAGTCTTCGAATTGGAGTCCATTATTTATTAACAAGTTCACATACGAAGACATTTCAAGCAGGTATAACATTAACATACAGTTCATTAGAATTTACTTGCATATATATTCTTATTCGTCCGTGTCATATTGAATTCATGTCAACAGAACATCATGGCTATATACATGTGCTGCTGGGATCCAGACAGCCAGAAATGAGCGCATGAGTCTTGACGAAAATAATCAAACTATTTATCAAATATCCTTCCGTAACGCAGGTTAATCACAAACCTTTATGAATTCACTCGTATATAATATTATCTGGACTGACTCTGAGTCCTGGTATCAATTTACATAAATACGGCTATTAGCAAAGCCTAACCTTGGAACAAAGGTAAAAACACGACTTCACGGCTTGACGGACAACGTAACAAGGGTCCAGTAACTAAGTCACGAAGCGTGACCTTATCGACGCTAACAAGTCATAATTTGACCGTGTATTTCGCGTTCACTAATCCGTGAAGTATAAAAATCAATTTATATTAATTCCATTGACCCAAAAATGCGCACTGCCAATTATAGCAGACAATATCAATAAACTACCGTAACAGTCTGTTATATTCTCTAGCTGATGAGTTACAGTGGAAAGCAGAATAAATTATAGTTTCTAGCTTATAAATCATGTAGCTATAATGAATTTAATTTAACTGCTAAATAATCAGACGAGAATAATTTTTCTAAAACTAACTTATAAATACTAGATGCCTCATGAGTGTTGACGGAATACGTAAGTATTCCTAATTCATGATGATGGATTTATATATATATATATATATATATATATATATATATATATATATATATATATATATATATATATATATATATATATATATATATATATATATATATAAACTTATTTCACGGGAAAGTTTAAACGTCAAGTCAAGCTCTATTCTTGCAGTTCAAAACGTAAGTTATATTGAGTACATAATATGTAAAATATTTCATATGTGTTTTTCTTTATTCAGTGAATAATGGGGTAACCCAATTTTGCCGGCGTTTAGTACAGAGACATACCTGTGAGAACCATAAACATTTTATATCTTTAACCACGTGGGTTTTCAAGTACCACCTGTCTGACAGGGCGTGTGCCTTCAGAGATAGACAGAATACCGATCCCACTAACAGGTTGTTTTTTTAAAGAATAAATGCTTATACTGGGCCTTTGAGCCAGATCATATTTCTCCTCGAACTCTGTGTTGAGGCTGCGTTGTGGCGAGAATAATTACAGAAATCTAAAACATTAACTTTCCGACATTGTTGACAAAGTGTGTGGTGAACCAAGATTATCTGTTGAGAGAAGTTGTCCACCGGTCATCTTCCTAATTAAGGGAAACCTCGTGTTCTGACACTGTGTGCCCACTGGAACCCTAACTCTTACCTCGTGAATAAGTGACACTAACTTTAGTCTGAAATAACTATCGCCTCAAGCAGACGCTCCCCGGATACATTTTTGATGAAACCAACAAACAAATCTGCAGAGCTGGGATCCGCTTCATTAAACGACAGAAACAGATAAAAAGTGTGTGAGTGTCCCAAAGTTTGCGCCAGACGGCGAACAACAGCACGAGTTTAGGTAAGGTTGTGTGAGTCAGGGCCCTGATGAAAGAACCGAGTGAAAGTAGACTGAAGGATGTTCTTTGTTTGAGTCACCCACGTTGTAATTTTCTTTATGCAAGTTATTGCTAACAATATTTTCCCTGAGAATAGAGCAGAGTATCAAGTCTGTCCATACCTTAAAAAGGGGGAAACCATAGACTCAATCATATGTATCTGTGACTCTTTGGGGTTATCACTTTCTTCTAACGGGACTGTGAGCTATATATCAAGGGGAAGGATCATACAAACGGGTCTATCACTATTGTAGCATTCCTTGATTTTTATGATTATGTATATGTTTTTGATGTAATTTTACATGTTGTGAGAGAAGTTTGCTATGATAATTAAACTACTCAATAATTATTCCAGCGTGTCGGTCAGTTTCGTTCACATAATATCTATATAATCATTGTTATAGTTTTCCTACGTATGTGCGTCTACATATTGTCAATTGTGTGTGTGTGCACGTGAGTGGTAATATATATTAATATATATATATATATATATATATTTTTATAGACTGTCTGACTCCTCTGGATCTGTTGTAGAAGATAGGCGGAAAGAGAGAGAGATTCTCGATTTCCGGGACAGCCTCTATAAATTTCTACCACCTCACTCGTGGAAATCTATTTCTATTACTACCTCTCACTGTTACCATCACTTATTCTAAAACCATTCAGAAGGGACCAACCCAAGTCTTAATTTTCCTATAAAAAAATCTACGACATGTAGTCAGACATGAAAGGAGTGAAGAAGACATGGAAAGACCTTGAACGGATGGCACAGACCAAGAGGACGGAGTTTATTTGTTAGAGGCCTGTGCTCTATGGGCGACTGAAAGGTAATGATGATGATGAGAAGAGAATTGGAGTCAGATATGAAGGTGATACGCATGGAAAAGCCTTGAACGAATGGTACAGGCCAGGAGAGGTTGGAGTGTATTGTTGAAGCATGTGTACCTCACGGAGCTGAAAGATGATGATGACTATGATGATGATAATAAGAAATTGAAATAGTAACAAAACAAGCTATCAAAGAAACATCTTAGAGGCTGATAGCCGATAAACTGAGAATGATCCCAACTAGTAAAAGTCCTGATTATTTGTATTAAAATATCCACAAATGTTCAAAAGGAGTGAAGGTTTAGTCACAGAGATGTAGTGAGGCAAAGTGTTTGTTCGTCAATAACTGATATCTCTGCCTGGCATATAATAGCGGTGACTTTAGGCAGACATCATTAATGCTTCTCTAAGTGACGCAGGGCTGAATTGCATCAGATAGACAAGTTCAGGGTTCCACCGAGGACGATGATAAGGACTAGGGGAGGAAGCATGGTGATCTCTGATTTCTTCCGTCCTTGTTCTAGCGTTTGTAGGAGTATTCTGAGCCTGGGACATTGGAATACTGTTGGCAGAGGTATCTGAACCTTGTGTGTAATGGGGGAAACATGTTATCATAAGATTCGGCTTCTTGATTGAAAGTGGCGTTGTGATAGCTGGAAGGCTGTCTTCTTGCAATAGGTGTGCTTCTTTTCGGGGCAGGTAGGGTGTGTGTTGTATTGTGATGATAGGTTGATGTCACAGTAGATTGTTTAGGATTCTTTATTAGGGTTGAATTGTCTTGTTGCGTCCTTTCTGGATATTTTATGTTTTTGGCCAGGATGCTGCTTCCCAGTGTGGATGTATGAATTTGGTCTCTGTAGAGTCGTTTCTTAGGTGCTCCTGAGTTAGTTGTAAAGAATGGAGTATTGTTGATGAAGCCGAGGCAGTTTTGTTTACAATTGTTCTGTAGTTTTGTGTTGTAAGTATCCGCTAT
>JAMPIV010021220.1:0-91483 GCA_024509875.1 Oreohelix idahoensis | reverse complement strand
GTTTGAGTGGTTGTTTGTTTTGTTTTGGGGTTTTGGGTTTTGTGGGGTTGGGGGGGGGGTGGTGGGGATCAAGTGTTGATAATAATGAAACATATTACCTATCCACTTTTAGGGAAGGAAACTAATAAATATTTTTCAGAATCTATAGTCTGGGAGGACCTATCTGATGTAAAACCACCATGGTAAATGTGCTGTTTGGTCAGAGAGATCTGACCTGTCTGTATGATGTGGTTGTTGTGTCCGTGTTGTGTCCAGACGTGGGTAGAGAATAGAATTTTGACACATAGCCAATACTTTGATTGCAGAGCTGTGAGTTTCAGTTGTCAACAAGGCGGTGTCCATTCAGTTGGTGATTTTACTCGAGTGTATCTGTGCAGTACGTTGTGACAGAGACCACTATTATTGCCCGCCAGCACGGAGAGGTGGGACCACCAGATTTCAGCACCAGAGCTACATATGCAAGTTGAGTGAGCCTCTGGTCTGCTGGAAGTTCACCAACGCCTTTTAGTTACTAATACCCCATAAAATTCCTGTAATTTACTGGACACTGTGTAGTCAATATAGACAGGTGTGATGAGGCCACCCCAACAGCACAAGCATTAACTATCCTCCCAAGTAGATGACTACTAGAACATTTGAATAAAACTAACTAGTCTAGTACTTATATATGTACACTCTTGCATTTATTATGTAACATTCCATGCATTTCTTTCATAATTTTTAAATCCTTTTTTTTTAAAAAAAAAAAGTTCTGGTCAACATAAAACTTGATCCAGAACAAATAAATGTAATATAATTCTATCAAAAATTTTACACTCTTGAGTTAGTTCAGTGTATTATAATATTTGTTAAATATTATTAGTCTGCTTAAATATCTGTGGGTGTATCTATAATTATCACACCACATTACATATCATTACCCTAGACATTTTACATAGCTACATTCATTAAGAAAAAAAATTGAGTGTGAGGTCGTAGTGGTAGCAAGAAAGGCCTTCTGACAATTCACAACTACATTTTATCTCAGGAGCCTTCACAGCTGGCCTCATACATTACATTTAGTAATATCACCATCATACAATACCATCAAACCCACTACATACATTGGGGTCTTGTCCAGGGATAATTAGCCCAACAGTAATATTAGGATCTCCTGGTTGGAGAAATAAAATTATTAAAAAAAAAAAAAAAAAAAAAAAAAAATTGTGAAATTCCCTTTAAAATTAAAAGTGTCCCTGCAGATAAAAGTTGGTGAATCTTCACAGCCAGTGATAATTAATTAGTTAACTGGTTAGTTAGAATTAGTTAGACTATAGTCATAAGAAGTACTTAGTGTATTTACTGGTTAGAGATTTAGCTTATATATTATTATATTGTCTGAAAAGTATGGCGGAGCTAGCAAAATTCCGATCAGCTGCTGTGCTGACCGCAAAGGAGATGGGAATGGATGGTCAGATTTTAATTCAATATGTAACGGCTGAATGTGATAAATATATTGAAAGGGAAGATAGAAAGGTAGCTGAAGAGAAGAGGTTACAAATTGAGGCTGATAGAGAAATTAAGAGGCTGCAGATTGAGGCAGAAGAAAAACGACAGCAAAGGGAGGCAGAAGAAAAACGACAGCAAAGGGAGGCAGAAGATAGAAGGTTGCAGAGGGAGCACGAATTACGACTAAGGGAGCTGGAATTACAAGGCCCGGCTCCTGAAAATGGTGCCAGCCCTTTTGCCTCAGATGCTACGCCCAGTCTGGGAGCCGCAAACTCAGCTATGGGGTTTCATTTAGACCATTTTGTTGAAAAAGACGATGACATAGAGGGGTACCTAGGACGTTTTGAGTTATTAGCTACTACATATGGGTTAGAGAGAGAGAGGTGGAGTTTAAAGCTATCACAGGGATTGAGAGGTACTTCTTATGAAGTATTTGCCAAAATGAACAGGGAAGACCAAGACAATTATGACATGTTAAAGCAGGCTTTGTTATTAAGGTACGAGAAGAATGGTGAATTTTATCGTAAGAAATTTAGAAATGCCAAACTGTTGTCTGGGGAGACATACCACCAATTCTCTGCTAGACTAGAAACCTATTTGGAGAAATGGACGGCTCTGGGGAAGACCCAAGGTCTTAAAGAAATGATCATGATTGAGCAATTGAGAGAGTCCATGGCTCCAGACATGAGAAAATTTCTCATGGAACAAGGTGCAGAGAAGTTGGGGGAAATTTTAAATGTTGCTGAGAGGTATCAGGCAGCTCAGGCAGAGGTAAGTGGTGCTAAAAAGAAGCACATAGACAATTTTAAAGCTCCACAGCAATTTAATAAATTTGATAATAGAGAGCAGGGAAATAAAGGTAGGACAAACTTTGAGCGGCCATGAAATGACTATCGCGACAGAAACTCACAGTTCAATGACCAAAAGTTCAATGAAAGAAAACCGTTGAACCAAGGAAAAAGATGGTGTAAATGGTGCAAGAAGGATAACCATAACACCGAATTTTGTAGAAGGAAACCTTCAAACATTGCTGCAATGAAGTCGGGGACTCAAAGATTAAAGGTTAATCCTTGTGGTGAAGTGGGATGTTATAAATATTTATAGGGGACTTAGTGTACTGACTGAGATCAGCTGTGAAGGTATCTATATCTAATAAGTGTAGTGTATTATAGATAACCTTACTTGCTGCCACATATATATATATATCTCAGTCAGAATTATTCTGGAATAGTGTGATGACTACGTTGTATGTCTAGGGTATGTGTATGATGAAGTGTAAGTCATAACAACAACAGACGGATAAACAATTTAATTTATTCCACCACACTTGACAACACTGTGACACTCACATACATAAAACACTCTACAAGGATATCTTATAGGAGTCACTGATAACTTTTCAAATAACAATATGTATTCATTGCTGGCATGAATGAATATGTGTCCTGATTCAACTACAAAGGGAACCAGGAATCACAATCAATTTAAATTACAAGTTATATGTACAGAATTTATCAATATGAATATAGTAGTGACATATATTATTAAAGGTATCCTATGTGTGTCAGTTGTGTAGTAGTAATATGAGGTAATACTGGTTTTGTTTTGTTCAAGCTCTGTTGGTATTTGTCATCATGACTTCAATAGTTTGTCTTTATGGGGAACTAGTATTGGAGATGTTCTCAGTTCCTGATATTAAAACAATTTACTTCCCCTCTTAAGTTTATGTTACAATGTTATTTTAAGATGGGGGTACATAATTTTGAGCTCAGCTGGCCACATCAGCTTATCTTGCGTGATGGCGGCAGGAAAAGACTCCTCTGCTCGATTTCTCCCCTGTGCTGTGGAGACACCTCACTGATAGCTAAATGGACCAAGGAGTATGCTGTCCGACTCTGGATTCAGCAAAGCTCTGACCAGGTGCTGCTCAATACCATCAAGACCACGGTCCCTGAAAACAAGAAGGATGTACCTTCTACTTCATAACTAATTTATACTCTCTTTTTACACTGAGCACAATACATCACAAACATTGAGTTCAGAGCGTTAGGCCAACTGTCAGCTTCATCTGAAATACTTTATACCAGCATTAACCTCCTTAATGGTTACTACGCCTCTGCACTTCCAGCATTATTTCTGTCTAATCAATAATCTAGGTGTCAGTGTACTGTTTGGCCATTCCATGCAGTTTTACTTTCCTCCGACACCTTCTGTTCAGGCTGGAGCATTATAGGCTTTACATCATGTTTGCTACTGAACTACACATATATACAGGCATAAATTAACAATTCACATTCAATTTTCATTAAAAGATACTGAATGTTTCAAGCTTACCACAATTCATGGAAACAAACACAGATACGTTGATAAGCAATGAATTCTGGCACAAATACTGGCACAAATTCCCATCTGCTTATGTTCCAGGCTTTTATTTAGCAAAAATATGAGCTGGCTTCAACGCACTGTTGCTTTATCAAGCTTATTTGAACTAGTGGTCTCGAACTAACGCTTCTAAGTGAGTATATCAGCGAGTCTGGCCAATGGAGCCACGTTTCGACAAGTGTTTGAAAAAATTTTAACTTCCTACGTCTCCCCTAACAACCAAGGATAGCCTTTATAGCCCGACTAATCGTGTTTAGCCTTACATATCATTCCAGCCAATCAGTTCAAATGTAACTTGTGGCCCATTTCCCGTACAATGGTGGTGAAAAAAAATCTACCACTGAGCGAGTCTGATTTTGGGTGTTGTCTGACAGCACTATCATTTTATTTTGGCTATAACTTGTTAATTCCTAGACTATTTGCATAACGTTGTACATATTCTTTGTCAGCAAACCCTAAGGAACCCAAATATCCAAATTTAAAAGAGCTAAGTGGCTGCGTTCAAAATATGCAATTTCTAGGATAGTCGTGTAGTTGTTTTATTTTTTATGTGAGAACCGCCACCTGTCCTGCTGTACTGTCAGACTAATGTCAGGATTTCGGACATAAAACAGTAGAATGTCAGGTTTCCCCAATAAGCGTTTCTCAGGTTTTAAAACCTAACTCTGGGAAGGGTAGTGAATTTATCACTGTCCGTCCGAAAAAGTTAGTGCATGTAGCCTTACACGCGTGATAGTAGTAATTGTGTATCGCGCGACGCGTGTTTAATTTTGCATGCGTTCCTGATTTCATTCGCCCCTCTCTCTATCCTTTAGTCCATCTGTCTTTAGTTACGCCGTGTATAAAATGGAATGAATGAAATATTAAAATTAGGTCATTGTTCAGCTTGGTATCTCAATGTTTTTGCAAGAAATACAGCACACGTTTCATTGAAGAACGCGGGTAATAATACAGTAGGCTTTTACTATCAACGTGAAAGCGTTACAATTTGCCGACGAAGTAGAAAAGAAGGGGGATTTCGAGTACTGTCATTGTGACAGCACTGTTCTTTACCATTCTTCTTCCTTTATTTATTATATGTATTTATTAGGCTTTATATTTACTTGATAATTTATATATGTGGATTAGAATATTCCACGACATCTCCCCTCTTAAAACAGACATTATATGTCAGTCCTTTATTCTATATACACATAGAGAAATTTATTATTAGTTCTGGGGTTTACGGTGATTCTCATCACACGGATGGCGGCTTAAAAAATCCGCTCCCAAATTTGTTTTTCCAGATATATACTCAATGCTAAAATTATATGGAGCCAAAAGTAAAGACCATCGGAGTAACCTGGAGTTCTCATGCCTAGCCTGTGCTAGAAACGATAAAGGTTTGTGGTCTGTTTGCAACTTAAAGGCCTTCCCATACAGATAAATATTGAATTTCTTTATTGCCCATATTACTGCAAGACATTCTTTTTCGCTAGTTGAGTAATTGATTTCAGCTTTATTCAATTTTCTGCTAGCATATGCCACTGGGCTTAATTCCCCATCCAATGCATCTGATTTCTGTAGTAGAGTTGCACCTAACCCAATATTACTTGCATCCGTCCTTACTATGAATTCTTGACTTAAGTCAGGTAATTTCAAAATGGGTTTACTTGTGAGCTTTTCCTTCAATTCTTGGTAAGTCATTTCACATTGTGGTGTCCATGTAATGCGATCTGGATGTCCTTTACGTGTCAAATCAGTTAACGGTGCACATATGGAATTAAAGTTTTTGATATACTTCTGGTAGAAACCACATAATGAGACAAAGGATCTCACGTCCTTCTTGGTTTGTGGTCTCGGGGCTTTCTGTAGTTTCTCTAAATTCTTTGGGTCAGGGGTCATGTTTCCCTGATAAACTGTGTGTCCCAAAAATTCCAATTCTTTACATCCAACGCAACATTTGGTTGGTCGGGCTGTTAAATTTGCCTCCCTAAGTCGATTAAACAGCATGTTCAGAGAGTCAATGTGTTCCTCAAATGTTTCTGTTGCTATCAGGATATCATCCATGAAATTTGTTATACATGGATTATTCAGAGGGTCCAATAATTTTCTCATCATTCTAGAGAAGACACTAGGCGCATTCTTCAATCCAAATGGCAATCTATTAAACTCATAGTGTCCTTCTGAGGTACTAAAAGCTAGGTATGGTCTAACCTCAGGCTTTACTGGAATCTGATAGTATCCTTTACTCAGATCCACTTTTGAGAAATATTTAGCTTTATTTAGTCTGGCAAACAGCTGATTTGTATCCGGCAATGGATCCACCTGTCCTTCTGTAATAGCATTCAGTCTCCTGTAATCTATACAGAGTCTATGTTCTCCAGAGGGCTTCCTTAAGAGTACCACACCGGAACTATATGAGGATTCACTGTGCGAAATAATTCCTTCCTTCAACAGATAGTCTATCTCTTCCTTCAAAGCTTTCTCCTTAGCAAACGGAATCGAATATGGTTTCATACATACAGGTGTGGGGTCTATTAGTTTCATATCATATTCCAATAGGTTTGTATGCCCTGGTCGGTCTGTTAACACCTCTGCATGATTATTTAGAACCTGTTGCACTCTCTCTTTCTGAGTTTTCGTTAAATGTGTACTGATTTTTACCTGTGCTGCTGTCTCACAGGGGTGTAATGGATATTCAAATGATGAAAGTGGTTCCTTTTTCATCTCCATGGCGATGGACAAGGTCAACAAGTGTGTCTCTTCCTGATGTTCTCTTTCCAAATATTTCTTCAGGAGATTCACATGATAGATTTTTTCTTTCCCCTTCTTATCTATCTTATAATTTGTTCTAGATACCTTCTCTAAAACTGTATATGGACCCTGCCATCCAATTTGTAACTTATTCTGACTCCCGGGTAAAAGAAGCAGTACTTTCTCTCCCACAGCCAAATTTCTGTCTTTCGCCTTCCTGTTATAATAGGCAGCATGTTTCTTCCTGGCTTGTTTCAAATTTTCATTGGCAAGTTTCCAGCCAGTTTTCAAACGAGTGGTCAGCTCATTCACATATTGGTATGAAGATGTAATGTTTTCCTCTGCCTTTTCATCAGTCCACGTTCTTAACAAAGCTTCAAGTGGACCTTTTATTGGCCTTCCAAACAATAATGTTGCCGGGGCCATACCGGTTGAACTATGGGGTACCTCCCGATAAGCAAAGAGGGCGGCGTGCAGGTACTGGTCCCATGTATCTGGTTTTTCGTGTGCCAACTTTCTCAGGATCGACATCAATGTGCCGTTAAATCTTTCCACTTGGCCGTTCCCTTGGGGATGATACACACTACAATGGAAGTGTTTGGCCTGGAAGATCCTGAAAACTTCTTCAGTTAGTTTCCCCTTGAACTGAGAGCCATTATCAGTCAAGATTTGATTGGGAAAGCCTAACCTTGTGGAAATTGTGAGCAATGCCTCTGCCACATGTTTAGAATCAATCGATGACAGGGCTACAGCCTCTCCCCACATAGAACAAGTGTCCACCAGAGTCAGAATGTAGCTGTTCCTTCTCTTGGTTCGGGTGAGAGGTCCCACAAGATCCACGGCAACTCTCTCAAAGGGTGTTCCCACTATGGGCATTTCCCCCAGAGTTGCTGGTGCAGTCCAATGTTTAGGTGCTACTCGTTGGCACTCTGGACAGGATTTTACATATCGTTTGATATCTTCAGTTATTCCTGGCCAGAAATAGTGACAAGCTATTCGCTGTCCTGTTGCGCTGATTCCCATATGACCACTGAAGGGAATCGCATGCCCTAGTTCCAACACTTTAGTCCTATATGAAGTGGGAAGGACCAGCTGTCCGTGACCATTGGATTCAGATCCAGCCTTCCTATATATCAGTTTGTTCTTCATATAAAACTCTCCCTTGCCTGGAGGTGTATGAGATTTGGGCAACTTCTTGAAACATGGCTTGAGTGTTTTGTCCTCAGCCTGTGCCTTCCTCATCTCATCTGGATGAGTATTTATTGGATTATCCTCCTCCTTGTTTGACTGTGATCTGGTCTGCACTGTTGCCAATATCACAGGTCTCTTGGGATTCCCCAAGAAGACATATCTACACCCCAATATCAGAGGGTAGATTGGCTCATTTATCACTGCTGCTTTTATGATTCCTTCCACATATCGCGTTTTCACTTTTATTCGGGCGACGGGAAGTGTCATGGTAGCTACATCCTTGGTTGCAGTTTGAATCTCCACTGTTTCTGTGGTGTATTGATCGGCCTGCACCAGGTGAGAACTCACAACGGAATCGTAATCTAAACCGGTATCATATAAACATCTTATAGTGACACCATTACAGATGACATCTTCACACACTGGGGGGTGGTATGGTTCCTGTAATTCTTCAGGTTTGCCCTTCTTTTCCTTTTTCCCCGATGTCATAGCAGCAAAATGAGGAGGTTTCCTTCTACAATGGTCAGTGTCATGATTGTTCATCTTACAATTTTTACACCACCTTTTTCCTTGGTTGAAAGATTTTCTTTCATCATATTTCCTTTCATCGAATTGTGGGAATTTATTTTTATTTTCATACCGTGGCCTATCAAATTGGTGCTTACCTTTATTTTGATCCTTAGGATCACATTTATTAAAGTTCTGTGGTGCCCTAAAGTTATCCACTTGTTTCTTTTTATTACCTGTTACCTCTGCTTGAGCTGCTTGATACCTTTCAGCAACATTTAGCAACTCACCCAGCCTCTCTGCACCTTGTTCCATGAGAAACTTTCTCAGGTCTGGAGCCATGGACTCTCTTAGTTGCTCTATAAGGACCATTTCCTTAAGATCTTGGGTTTTCCCCAGAGAAGTCCATTTCTCCAAGTATGTCTCTATTCGTGCAGAGAACTGGTGATAGGTTTCACCTGACAGTAGTTTAGCATTCCTAAATTTTTTTCTATAAAATTCTGCATTCTTTTCATACCTTAACAAAAGAGCCTGCTTTAGCATGTCATAATTTTCCTGATCACCTCTGCTCATTTTAGCAAAAACTTCATAAGCTGCCCCACGAAGTCCTTGAGATAACTTTAAGCTCCACCTTTCTCTCTCTAACCCATACGTGGTAGCTAATAGTTCATACCTATTTAGGTAGCTCTCTATATCATCGTCTTTCTCAACAAAATGATCTAAATGAAAATTCATAGCTGAGGTTGAGGCTCCTTGGCTAGCAGTGGCATCAGAGGCAAAGGGACTGGCACCATTTTCAGGAGCATGGCCTTGAAACTCAAACTCTCTTAGTCTTAACTCATGTTCCCTTTGTAATCTCTTCTCCTCCTTTTCTGCTTCCCTTTCTGCAGCTAATCTCTTCTCTTCTCTTTCTGCAGCCTGTCTTCTTTCCTCTGCTTCCAATTTCTTAGCCTCAGCCTCAATCTGCAACCTCTTAGTCTCAGCCTCAGCCTCAAATTGTAACTTCTTAATTTCCCTTTCAGCCTCTAACTTTCTTTCGGCTTCAAACCTTCTTTCTTCGCGTTCAATAAATTTGTCACATTCCGTAGTAACATAGGCAACCATAACTTGCCCATCTAATCCTAACTCTTTTGCAGTCTGAACAGCAGCAGATCGAAACTTGGTCAGGTCCGCCATTGTCTATCAGGTAAATTTATACAATGTCTAACCAACAATTTAATCTCTAAATATATCTAATGGACAACACAGGCACCGTGAGCTCAACCTTATTTAATTCCACCCAAGGATACCTTTTAATTCTTATATTCCCTGAAGTGAATTACCCCCAATATTTATAATAGGGAAAGATTCAAAATCCCAAGAGCGAGACCCCAATATATGTGGTGAAGTGGGATGTTATAAATATTTATAGGGGACTTAGTGTACTGACTGAGATCAGCTGTGAAGGTATCTATATCTAATAAGTGTAGTGTATTATAGATAACCTTACTTGCTGCCACATATATATATATCTCAGTCAGAATTATTCTGGAATAGTGTGATGACTACGTTGTATGTCTAGGGTATGTGTATGATGAAGTGTAAGTCATAACAACAACAGACGGATAAACAATTTAATTTATTCCACCATACTTGACAACACTGTGACACTCACATACATAAAACACTCTACAGGGATATCTTATAGGAGTCACTGATAACTTTTCAAATAACAATATGTATTCATTGCTGGCATGAATGAATATGTGTCCTGATTCAACTACAAAGGGAACCAGGAATCACAATCAATTTAAATTACAAGTTATATGTACAGAATTTATCAATATGAATATAGTCATCATCATGTGACGTATTCTTTCCAGAACGTTGTCTCCATTACAGCTGCTCTGAACGCATCACGATTCTGGGCAAGTCGACCTGCATCAGCCAAAGACAAGTTCAGACTCTCTGTGATGTCCTGGGTCCACCGTCGTCTAGGTCGACCCCTTCCCCTTTTTTCAGGGACCATGCCTTCCATCACTGTTTTTTCCAGACTATTATGTCTTTTTATATGACCGAAAAATTTCAGCTTCCTTATTGCGATGGTATTTAGGAGCCAATGTTCCTGTACGTTTAGTGAGTGCAGTACTTCTCTGTTGGTCTTTTTTTTCTGTCCAGGGTATTCTCAACATCCTTCTGTAGCATTTCATTTCGAATGATGTAATCTTTTTTGCAACTGTTTTATTGAGTGTCCAAGTCTCGCAGCCGTATGTTGCTACTGGGAATATACATGCTCTGATCAGTTGTAACTTTGTTTCTTTGCTTGTGCCTTGCCATAGGTTTTTCATCTGTATTAGCTTATGTGAAGCAATTGCAAGTCTTCTTTTAATTTCTACTGCACAGTCGCCAGAGCTGTTAATGATTGATCCTAAGTATTCGAATTCATTGACACTTTCCAGTTCTTCGTTATCAATTTCAATTTCTGGTTTGGTCTTTACTTTGTCTGTTGTCAATACTTTGGTCTTCTTGGTGTTTAGGTATAGATTCTGGGCCTCGCTGTGTTTTTTGGTGGACAGAAGTAATTGTTCAAGTCCTTTTGGGTTGGTCGATAGGAGGACTGTGTCGTCAGCATATCTGATTTCCGGGATCTGGTACCCGCCGATGTTAAATGAGTCAAACTCTGTGTGTTCTTGGTCATCTCTTACGTTTCTCATGATATTCTCGGCATAAATGTTAAACAGGTAAGGGGAAAGGGTACAGCCTTGTCTTACTCCTTTCTGTACTTCAAACCATTCTGATGTTTCCCCCTCTATTCTTACGGCTGCCTGTTGTTCTTGGTACAGCAGTGCGATGAGTATGAATATAGTAGTGACATATATTATTAAAGGTATCCTATGTGTGTCAGTTGTGTAGTAGTAATATGAGGTAATACTGGTTTTGTTTTGTTCAAGCTCTGTTGGTATTTGTCATCATGACTTCAATAGTTTGTCTTTATGGGAACTAGTATTGGAGATGTTCTCAGTTCCTGATATTAAAACAATTTACTTCCCCTCTTAAGTTTATGTTACAATGTTATTTTAAGATGGGGGTACATAATTTTGAGCTCAGCTGGCCACATCAGCTTATCTTGCGTGATGGCGGCAGGAAAAGACTCCTCTGCTCGATTTCTCCCCTGTGCTGTGGAGACACCTCACTGATAGCTAAATGGACCAAGGAGTATGCTGTCCGACTCTGGATTCAGCAAAGCTCTGACCAGGTGCTGCTCAATACCATCAAGACCACGGTCCCTGAAAACAAGAAGGATGTACCTTCTACTTCATAACTAATTTATACTCTCTTTTTACACTGAGCACAATACATCACAAACATTGAGTTCAGAGCGTTAGGCCAACTGTCAGCTTCATCTGAAATACTTTATACCAGCATTAACCTCCTTAATGGTTACTACGCCTCTGCACTTCCAGCATTATTTCTGTCTAATCAATAATCTAGGTGTCAGTGTACTGTTTGGCCATTCCATGCAGTTTTACTTTCCTCCGACACCTTCTGTTCAGGCTGGAGCATTATAGGCTTTACATCATGTTTGCTACTGAACTACACATATATACAGGCATAAATTAACAATTCACATTCAATTTTTCATTAAAAGATACTGAATGTTTCAAGCTTACCACAATTCATGGAAACAAACACAGATACGTTGATTAGCAATGAATTCTGGCACAAATACTGGCACAAATTCCCATCTGCTTATGTTCCAGGCTTTTATTTAGCAAAAATATGAGCTGGCTTCAACGCACTGTTGCTTTATCAAGCTTATTTGAACTAGTGGTCTCGAACTAACGCTTCTAAGTGAGTATATCAGCGAGTCTGGCCAATGGAGCCACGTTTCGACAAGTGTTTGAAAAAATTTTAACTTCCTACGTCTCCCCTAACAACCAAGGATAGCCTTTATAGCCCGACTAATCGTGTTTAGCCTTACATATCATTCCAGCCAATCAGTTCAAATGTAACTTGTGGCCCATTTCCCGTACAATGGTGGTGAAAAAAAATCTACCACTGAGCGATCTGATTTTGGGTGTTGTCTGACAGCACTATCATTTTATTTTGGCTATAACTTGTTAATTCCTAGACTATTTGCATAACGTTGTACATATTCTTTGTCAGCAAACCCTAAGGAACCCAAATATCCAAATTTAAAAGAGCTAAGTGGCTGCGTTCAAAATATGCAATTTCTAGGATAGTCGTGTAGTTGTTTTATTTTTTATGTGAGAACCGCCACCTGTCCTGCTGTACTGTCAGACTAATGTCAGGATTTCGGACATAAAACAGTAGAATGTCAGGTTTCCCCAATAAGCGTTTCTCAGGTTTTAAAACCTAACTCTGGGAAGGGTAGTGAATTTATCACTGTCCGTCCGAAAAAGTTAGTGCATGTAGCCTTACACGCGTGATAGTAGTAATTGTGTATCGCGCGACGCGTGTTTAATTTTGCATGCGTTCCTGATTTCATTCGCCCCTCTCTCTATCCTTTAGTCCATCTGTCTTTAGTTACGCCGTGTATAAAATGGAATGAATGAAATATTAAAATTAGGTCATTGTTCAGCTTGGTATCTCAATGTTTTTGCAAGAAATACAGCACACGTTTCATTGAAGAACGCGGGTAATAATACAGTAGGCTTTTACTATCAACGTGAAAGCGTTACAATTTGCCGACGAAGTAGAAAAGAAGGGGGATTTCGAGTACTGTCATTGTGACAGCACTGTTCTTTACCATTCTTCTTCCTTTATTTATTATATGTATTTATTAGGCTTTATATTTACTTGATAATTTATATATGTGGATTAGAATATTCCACGACAATCCTAATGGACAACAGGAACCTTATCACCCCCCAGTTTGTGAGGATGTTATTTGTAATGGGGTCACCATAAGGTGCCTTTATGATACAGGTTTGGATTATGATTCAGTTGTGAAGTCTAGCCTAGTGGACCCACGTCAGTATACCACAGAAACAGTGGAAATACAAGGGGCGACTAAGGACATACCACTCATGACACTTCCCATCGCAAGGATAACGGTGAAAACTCGCTATGTGGAGGGAGAAATCAGAGCAGCAGTGATAGATGAACCAATCTACCCTCTGATATTGGGGTGTAGATACGTCTTCTTGGGGAATCCCGAGAAACCTGTGATCATGGCGACAGTGCAGACCAGGTCACAGAAGAAGGAGGAAGAAGGTGAACCTATAAATGCTCATCCAGAGGAGATGAGGAAGGCGCAGGCTGAGGATAGGACACTCAAGCCCTGTTTTAAAAAATTGCCCAAATGCCACACACCTCCGAGCAAGGGGGAATATTTCATGAAGAACAAACTCTTATACAGGAAGGCCGGAACTGGAACAAATGGTCACAACCAGCTGGTTCTTCCCACTTCATATAGAGATAAAGTGATGGAACTCGGGCATGCGATTCCCTTCAGTGGTCACATGGGGATCAGCGCCATAGGACAGCGTATAGCTTGTCATTACTTCTGGCCAGGGATAACGGAGGATATAAAAAGATATGTCAAATCCTGCCCAGAATGTCAAAGGGTAGCTCCAAAGCACTGGACTGCTCCTGCAACTCTAGGGGAAACCCATAGTGGGAACACCTTTTGAGAGGGTTGCAGTGGATATTGTAGGACCTCTCACTCGGACCAAGAGGAGGAACAGTTACATCCTTACTCTGGTGGACACTTGTTCTATGTGGGGAGAGGCGGTAGCCCTGCCATCAATTGATTCAAAACATGTAGCAGAGGCACTACTTACCATATTTACCCGATTAGGATTCCCGCATCAAATCTTGACGGATAATGGTTCTCAGTTCAAGGGGAAACTAACGGAAGAAGTTTTTAAGCTATTTCAAGCCAGACACTTTCATTGTAGTCCGTACCATCCACAAGGGAACGGCCAGGTAGAGAGGTTCAACGGGACTCTCATTTCTATCCTGAGAAAGCTAGCACACGAAAAACCGGATCTGTGGGATCAATTCCTGCCCGCCGCATTGTTTGCGTACCGGGAGGTACCACATAGTTCAACCGGGATGGCTCCCGCAACTCTGCTATTTGGGAGGCCAATAAAAGGTCCATTAGAAGCTCTATTAAGGACCTGGACAGATGAGAAGGCGGAAGAGACTGTTACCTCATCGTATCAATACGTGAACGAACTGACCACTCGTTTGAAAGCTGGATGGAAACTGGCAAATGATAATTTGAAGCAAGCCAGGAAGAAACATGCAGCATATTTTAATAGGAAGGCAAAGGACAGGGAACTGGCAGTCGGAGAGAAGGTGCTGCTTCTACTACCCGGAAGCCAGAATAAATTACAAATTGGTTGGCAAGGTCCATATACGGTTCTAGAGAAGGTGTCTAGAACAAACTATAAAATTGACAAAAAGGGGAAGGAGAAAGTTTATCATGTAAACCTGTTAAAGAAGTATCTGGACAGACCACTCCAGGAAAGCACCCCCTTATTGACCTTGGCTATTGCAACCCAGATGCAAAAAGAACCACTCACCTCACATGAATACCCACTACATCCTTGTGAAACCGCAGCACAGGTAAAAGTCAGTAAGCACCTGACTAAAAACCAGAGGGAGAGAGTTCAACAAGTTCTGGAGGAACATACAGATGTATTAACAGATAAACCAGGCCATACAAATTTGCTACAGTATGACATGAAACTGGTAGACTCAAACCCAATCTGTATGAGAGCCTATTCTATTCCGTTCGCGAAGGAGAAGGCATTGAAGGAAGAAATAGAGTATTTGTTGAAGGAGGGGATTATTTCGCACAGTGAATCATCTTTTAGTTCTAGTGTCGTTTTGTTGAGAAAACCGTCTGGGGAACACAGACTGTGCATAGATTACAGGAAACTGAATGCTGTCACAGAAGGACAAGTGGATCCATTACCAGACACAAAACAGTTATTTGCCAGACTGAACAAGGCAAAATACTTTTCAAAGGTGGATCTTAGTAAAGGCTATTACCAGATCCCAGTGAAGCCTGAAGTGAGACCTTATTTGGCTTTTAGCACTTCGGATGGACATTATGAATTCAATATGCTACCATTCGGACTGAAAAATGCTCCGAGTGTGTTTTCAAGGATGATGCGCAAATTGTTGGATCCCCTGAATAACCCATGTATCACGAATTTCATGGATGATATTCTCGTCGCCACAGAGACATTTGAAGCACACCTTGAAGCTCGGGAGATGTTGTCTGCTAGACTTCGGGAGGCGAACTTAACTGCTAGGCCAACAAAATGTTGTATTGGATGCAAAGAGTTGGAATTCTTGGGACACACTGTATATCAGGGTAATATGACCCCTGATCCTAAGAACTTGGAAAAACTGCAGAGAGCACCTAGGCCGCAAACAAAAAAGGACGTGCGATCATTTGTGTCGTTATGCGGATTTTATCAGAAATACATCAAGAATTTTAACGCTATTTGTGCTCCTCTGACTGATCTGACTCGCAAGGGACTTCCAGATAAAATTATTTGGACTGCACAATGTGAACTAGCGTTCCAAGAGTTAAAGGAAAAACTCAATAGCAAGCCGATTCTCAAACTGCCTAATTAGAGTAGCGGCAGACGTGAGGAGTAATTTTACCTATGTGTATCGCTGGTTTTGGAACTTGCCATAGGCATGTTTTCAAGTGGGGAGATGTGTAGTGAAATTGACAGAGATACAACGGTAAAATACCTCCAAAGATAACATGTAAGGATAAAAACATAATGCGTAGGCTGCTGATAGTACATGATCGCCTAGACCGCGGGTCATCACCCTCCATAAAAATTGACTTGCTAGACAGGAGGGGAACGGCGGATAAAAAGGAAAAAATATGACTGGAAAGATTGCGTGAGACTAGAAAGGCTAAGGAGACGCAATTGGGGGGGAAACGGAGAAAAGTCACGTTTCCCAAGTTGACATAAAGTAAGGAACTCGACAGAAGGGACCTTGGGTATGTTACGCCACAGTCATTTATTGGTCGCTTTTGCGATACCAAGCCTTTGATTTGAATTCAGCGGCAGAACGCAGATGTTTGGAATATTACAAAAATTAAAAAGTAACTTTTTCGTAATATTAATGTTAGGAATATAAAAATTAGCTGGCCGGATGGCCCATTCTGAGCAGTGAACTAATATGTTCTTAATTTTACAGACGGATAGATAATATTGAAGATAATGACAAAAGACAGTGTTGTTCACATCAGCGACAGACTGTATTGAATAAAAAGTGTCGCTATTTGCACAAAAAAAACACGACCTCGAGACGCAGGTGTTCAAATCTACTTAGTAGGGAAGCGAAGGGACATTGGTGGGAGCTGGGTCTAAATATAACTTTTAACGACAAAATTTTGGAGGGGAGAGAAAGGTTGGTTCAAAAATCAAGTACGTTTTTGAAAAAAAAAAACAAGTAGAGACGGACAGACTAACAGATAAACATCCATACTTGACTGAAGCATGACTGAAATGACTTTAGGGTAGGAAATTTGAATTTGAAATAAACCTAGGCAGTGATTGGCCACAGACAATCATTTTATCGGCGCTCAGACGCGCAAGTGGGGCCATTCCTCAATAGTTGTTCGATGATAGACACAGTATTTTAAAGTGTGGTGATTTCCAAATGAAAGAAAGTGAAATAAGTTCAGGGACGCCATACTATAGCCAGCAGCTCAGCTGAGTTTTGCTAGCATTTCTGTGTTCTTTATTCATAATCTGGTAAGATTGAAATTATTTCTTTGTATATATTTTGAATATTGTTTAATGTTCGAGTGATTTGATACTGCCATATCATAATCTAGCCTTACAAACAAGTAGGGATTTGCTCTAGACCCCCCGCCCAAGTCAGGGTCTAGGGACCAACAATATACATAAACTCCAGCAAGGGTTAGGAAAGACAGATCAAGTGTTGAGAATAATGAAACATATTACCTATCCACTTTTAGGGAAGGAAACTAATAAATATTTTTCAGAATCTATAGTCTGGGAGGACCTATCTGATGTAAAACCACCATGGTAAATGTGCTGTTTGGTCAGAGAGATCTGACCTGTCTGTATGATGTGGTTGTTGTGTCCGTGTTGTGTCCAGACGTGGGTAGAGAATAGAATTTTGACACATAGCCAATACTTTGATTGCAGAGCTGTGAGTTTCAGTTGTCAACAAGGCGGTGTCCATTCAGTTGGTGATTTTACTCGAGTGTATCTGTGCAGTACGTTGTGACATAGACCACTATTATTGCCCGCCAGCACGGAGAGGTGGGACCACCAGATTTCAGCACCAGAGCTACATATGCAAGTTGAGTGAGCCTCTGGTCTGCTGGAAGTTCACCAACGCCTTTTAGTTACTAATACCCCATAAAATTCCTGTAATTTACTGGACACTGTGTAGTCAATATAGACAGGTGTGATGAGGCCACTTCAACAGCACAAGCATTAACTATCTTCCCAAGTAGATGACTACTAGAACATTTGAATAAAACTAACTAGTCTAGTACTTATATATGTACACTCTTGCATTTATTATGTAACATTCCATGCATTTCTTTCATAATTTTTAAATCCTTTTTAAAAAAAAAAAAAAAAAGTTCTGGTCAACATAAAACTTGATCCAGAACAAATAAATGTAATATAATTCTATCAAAAATTTTACACTCTTGAGTTAGTTCAGTGTATTATAATATTTGTTAAATATTATTAGTCTGCTTAAATATCTGTGGGTGTATCTATAATTATCACACCACATTACATATCATTACCCTAGACATTTTACATAGCTACATTCATTAAGAAAAAAAATTGAGTGTGAGGTCGAAGTGGTAGCAAGAAAGGCCTTCTGACAATTCACAACTACATTTTATCTCAGGAGCCTTCACAGCTGGCCTCATACATTACATTTAGTAATATCACCATCATACAATACCATCAAACCCACTACACCTTGTTAAACAGTCGGCCGTTTGATCAAGCGTGACGGCATATTCCTTCAGTTGCATCTATGTATGCATGTTTCAAGAGTAAGACAAAGAAGATCCCGAAGAGGGTTAGAGCCATAACGCAGCCTTGTTCAACGCCACTGCGTATGTCAAAGGGCTGTGATATGCTTCTAGCATATTGGGCTGTTCCTTTCTAGGAATGACTTCATCCTTTTCAGCAATTTAGCGGGATGGCCTGTTTCAGGAAGATTTTGAAGAGGCCATCCCTACTAACCAGGTCAAATTCCTTTGTAAGTCTATAAAGGCGATATATGAAAGTCTGTTCTGATCTCTTGATTTTTCCTGAAGCTGGTGGAGAGAACAGATCATCTGTTGTTGATCTACCAGCTCGGAATCCACACTTTGACTCTGGATATATGTGCAGCTAACTTGTGTAATCGCATTAAGATGTCTCTGTCAAAAACCTTACCAACAATACTAAGAAGACAGATGTCTCTGTAGTTATTGCAATCACTTCTGTCTCCTTTTCTTTTTACAGTGTTACTATTTTGGCATCTCGCGTGTCTTGAGAAATAGTTGTCTCTTCCCAGCACTGGCACAGCACCCTATGCAGGGGATGTAATAGCGTGCTCTTACAGCATTTGATTAAATCGGGAGAAATCCTATCACTGCCTGGTGCTTGGCCAGAGGCCAAGCTATCAATGAACTTTCTGAATTCTTCCAATGTTGGTTTAGCATCCAGCTCCTCCATAGTTGGCAGAAATTTGACAGCATCAAGGGCTGCATGCGTAACGGTATTTTCTCTAGCGTAAAGCTCAGAGTGGTGCTTGACCCACCTCTCCATCTGCTTACTCTTATCGGTTAGCTTCTCTCCTCTGATGGGTTTTAGCGGTACCGTCTTACATTTTTTAGGGACCAAGGGCTTTCTTTATACCATCATACATTTGTTTAATGTTGCTAATGTTGCATGTTTGCGCTGCGGCATGGATGCTTTCACTGAGCTGGAGCCAACAGTCATTTGCACAACGTTGTGCAGTTTGTTGGACTTCTCTTAGCCTTCAGGATATGCAGGGTTCTAGCACTCATTTGTATTCAATCGCAGCACTGCGTTTAGCTTCAATGACTGGTGTCATTACATCTGATATATATATACACACACACACTTATATTTACAGACTTCACACACTTGGAGGGAAAGACAGTGATGTGAAAGTAAGAATACAAAAACGCAAGATGGACTTTCATCATATAGGGAAATAGATGGAAATATACATAAATCAAGTCCAACATAAACAAAATAAAATCGTCAACTCTAAAGTCCAATCCGTTCTATTGTGTGGCTGCGAAACCTTGAGAAAAACAAAAAAAGAACCAGTTAGAGACTTTCATAAATGGGTGCATGAGAAAAATGGGAGGACTAAAATAATATGCCAAGGAAAGTGGAATTGATGACAAGAACCAGACAAGTTCCCAGGGAAATAAGAGATGAGAAGTAGACGTTGGATAGGGCCCACAATGAGGAAACCTGTTGATAGCGTTAACAGACAATCCTTATTCTGGAATACCCAGGTAGTGGAAGCAGACGTGGACCAAAAACACAACTAAAAGAAAACTGGAGAATGAACATGATAAATACGACTTAGAGAGCCTTTGAAATGATGGCACAGGACACGATGACCTTTCGTACATTTGTTGAAGGACTATGTTACTTGAGGAACTTCTGGATATAGAATAAATTAATTGTTTATTGAACATAAATAAACAGTAGCCACTCGTAAGGATGATAGACAGTAGTAGAACACTATACCAGTCGTCTATCTGACTGATTTGACTCATCCACCCTTACACCTTTGGAGAAACTCACGCACCCAACTAGTCTAAGTGCCCTTCATTTACTTTTTTTTGTCACCGTAATGATAATTAAAGCATACATTGTAACTAACGTAGAACACAATAAATAGCCCGATAAAGTTTAAAATATAAAAATAAATCTCAAATGTATAAGGAAGCAAACTCTATAATTGAATAATACTATCTGCAAGAACACATCTAATAATGTTATAATTCCTATTTGTCATTGTAGTTCTAAACCAGTTCATTTGTTTCTCCAGTTATCCTCTTGGTGTGTCTTTCGAGCTGCCTCTCCCTCTAACACTCTGAGGAATCTAGATCAAAAACTGTCTTGTAGTGCTATCAATCATTTTTCTTAATGTCTGCCCTATACAAAGCCGACGTCTTCTCCTTACACCTTCTTCCACTGGCCCTATCCAAAAAGTTTCATACCGGTGATTATGTAATACCATCTTAATCTATCTATTCATCTCAATGACCCATTTTTGATAGACTGTAGCTTCTTATTTGTCGGGTTTGTTTATCTCCGAATTTAAGAGACACAATAGAACTGACTATTGGTGAAAGACCAACGAAGGAAGAAATAAAGAAAGCCATAAAGCTTCTAAGAGATGGAAAAGCGTCTGGACCTGATGGCGTTCCAGCAGAGGCCATCAAAGCAGATATCGACACGGCTACAGAGATGTTATATAAATTACTTGGTAAAGTCTGGGAAAAGGAAGAGATAACAGCAGAAGGGAAGGAAGGATATCTGGTTAAGTTGCCTAAGAAGGGAAATTTACAAGAGTGCACAAATTATAGAGGAATAATGTTACTATCAGTGCCAGGAAAAGTATTAAACAGGATTATCCTTGAGAGATTAAAAGAGTCCATAGACAAAAAAACTGAGAGATGAACAAGCAGGCTTTCGACAAAACAGATCCTGTACAGACCAGATAGCCACTTTGAGAATAATAGTTGAACAAAGTCTGGAATGAAATTCACCGCTATACATTGGATTTGTGGACTATAAAAAAGCATTTCACAGTGTAGACAGAGAATCACTTTGGAAATTGATGAGGCATTATGGAGTTCCCCTGAAGATCATTAATTTAATAAAGAAAACCTATGAAGACATGACATGCAGAGTTCTTCACAAAGGACAGCTTACAGAACCGTTTAGGATAAGAACAGGAGTGCGACAAGGATGCCTCTTGTCTCCATTTCTTTTCTTGCTAGCAATAGACTGGGTTATGAGATCATCGAGAACACACAACAGAAATGGAATCCAGTGGACTCTGACTAAGCAATTGGATGATCTGGATTTTGCTGATGACTTGGCTCTTCTGTCCCATAATCGTAATCAGATGCAGGACAAATTGAAAACACTCGATGAGAGGTCACAGCAATTGGGTCTGAAAATACACAGGGAAAAAACAAAATAATGAGAATAAATGCAGGTAATGATAACAGGGTTGAACTTGAAGAAACACCAATACAAGATGTTGAATAGTACACATATCTTGGCAGCAATATAGACAAAGTTGGAGGGACAGACAGTGATATCAAAATAAGAATACAAAAGGCAAGAGGAACTTTCATTGCATTGGGAAATATATGGAGATCAAGAGAAATCGGATCCAACACGAAAATAAGAATCTTCAACTCAAAGGTGAAGTCAGTCCTATTGTATGGCTCTGAGACATGGAGAACAACAAAGACAACAACCAAAAAGCTACAGACTTTCATAAATGGATGCTTGCGTAGAATAGAGGGATTAAAATGGTATGACAAGGTTACCAACGTGGAACTGAGGACAAGAACTAGACAGGTGCCAGTGGAACAACAGATGAGAAGAAGACGATGGCGATGGATTGGACAAACACTGAGGAAACCTGTTGATAGCATTACAAGGCAGTCCTTGTTCTGGAAACCCCAGGGCAAGAGAGACAGAGGTAGACCAAGATGCACGTGGAGAAGAGAGCTGGAAACAGAGGTGAAAATGATGAGGAGAACGTGGAAAGAACTTGAGATGATGGCACGTGACAGGAGGACTTGGCATGTGTTTGTTGAAGGCCTATGCTCCTTTGGGAGTGGAGGGTTATGAATGAAATGAATAGAACTGACTAGACATTGAAATCGAAGATTTTGATTTTAGCGCTGCGAAATAATATTACATAATTCACGTGCACCTGCTTATGATAATTACAGAATAAAACACATATGCAATTGGTAAATACTGTGTTTATAAAATGCGTTTTCTTCTGCTTTCTTTCTTTCTTTCTTACCTTTATTAGCTTTTTTCTTCTGTTATTTTTTTAAAAATGCCCTGAATAAGACGCTCTCATCAAAATGGTTGGTAATTATATTTGTTTTTTAGAGATCCTGAATATCTTGCTCTTTTATGTATTATTGTTCATAATTATGTGTTTGACGTTGTTGTTGTTTCATACAACGCCTCATAATTCGTCTTAATGATTCTTCTGTATTTTTTTAATTGTGTCAATACAATCGCTTTTCGGTGTATTGCTGAAAGTATGTATCTGGTTTAAAAAAATAAATGTTTAACCTGCTAATGTTTAGAATCATACTTCTCTAACATGCCAAAGTTCAGAACCAAAAAGGTCAAGAGTGTTACAGTTTAGAATCAACTTGGCTTAACAAGACAATGTTTAGAACCAAACTAGTTCAAAAAAGGTAAAATTCTAGAATCAACCTGGCTTCTCATGCTAAAGGTTACAATTAAACTAGTTCGCTTGCCAAAGTTTAGACTAACACTGGTATAACATGCCAAAGTTTACAAACAAACTAGATTAACATGTCAAAGTTTAAAACTTAAACCAGTTTAACATGAATTCATCTATCGCAAATGCTGGTCTAACAACCAAATTTTAGAATCAAACTGGTTTAACATACCAAAGTTTAGAACCAAAGTCTCTGGTTAATGAGATGACGTGCTTTCGGCGGCCATCATGTCTGGCGCATCGTCTCAAACCCGATGCATGCAGAAAAAAAGCAAACATAGAAAAACAAACGACTTCTACCGGCTGCGGCACGAAGGTAAATGTGACGACGGGTCAAAAGGTCAGCACCGATCTTATGACAAGACTGCAACACGTGACTCATTTGACAGCCATTTTCTCTGTTTATGCCCAGTGATTGTCGTTCGTTAATTATCTTCTCATTTAACTTCGCTTGCTGTTTGGTTTTCGCAGTCTATTCAAATTCGTTTCAAATTAATAGCTTAAAAAAGAAACATTAAACTCGGCTGACAAGAATCAGACAAGCGCTAGTGGAACAAGAGATGAGATGAATAGAACAGAAGTGATTGCGTCATTAATAGGCTGGACTGCCCATGGTAATTTCCGGTGTTATGTCTTGCAGCTCGCACTAATGACCCGTCATGGAAGCATCATTTTTTGGTGATGCCTAGATGGCAGGGAGGATAGCGTGATTCGCTTGCATAGCTAGGCGGGGTTGTCGCACGGAAGGTCCCGGGTTCGAGTCCTGGGTAAGCCACTCAGGTTTTTTGTTTTTCTGTTGCCTAGTGTTCTAATTCTTTATTTCTTACGAGTGCCTGCAAACATACCTTTATGTTTGTCTAATATTTATTTACAGATGGATAGAACACACATTGAGAAAAACCTGTTGATAGAATTAGCAGATAGTCCTTGTTCTGAAATCCCCAGGAAAGAGAGGTAGAGGTCAACCACAGAACACACGGAGACGAGAATTGGTGACAGACATGGAATGACCTTGACCTGATGGCGAGGGACAGTAAGACTTAGCATACATTTTTTGAAGGCCCATTGTTAAGGTATATTTATTAATGGGTTAAGATATCTTCTTCTTCTTCGTTCGCCCTGAAAAGGACGGTGGTTGCGTTGTGTCTGTTTACGCCTAAGCTGTGATATCTGCACCTTTCGGTCGACACATCCGACTTCAGCACGGCATTTTTTAGGGACCGGGTTTGCCTTCCCATTGCGATCCGCACTCGCTCAGTCAGACTGCACTGCTGCAGACTGTTTCCAGGACCACCACGTGGAGGTGGAGTGCCGTCTTGACCAGCTCTGGTTCGCTGGTCCTGATGCAAGCAGTACAGCTATGGGTCGCTGACTGCATTCACTATTGCTGCATCTTGGGGTCCCGGTTAAGATATATTTGCCTATACTTTAAGAGATATAGCTAAGCGCATTTACATTGTATTAATGATTTTATTTGAGGCGATAACGCACTACTATTGAATGGTGCAGGGTTTCTATGTGACGTTAGCATTCATCCGCACTTGTTACTAAACGATTAACGTTTTGGCCTTTTCTCGAGTAGAAATACTCCCAAGAGAACATATTTTATTATTGCTCCCGATTCTGGGATATTATGTTAAGCAAGCTCATGTTTCTTGTGGCTTGTATTATCAGCGACTTTGCCATTATGTTAATGGCTTAGCCATGGTTGGCTTTTAATGTAAATTCAAGTTCAGGTAATACTTTTATGGTGAGAAATCCTAGATGGCCATATATTTCGTTCTTTGCTGCAGTGCTCCAATTAGATCGCATGATGACTAGTTGATAGCTGTATCGGTCAAAGACGTTTTGATGTCTACATAATGGAATTGTGTATACTATGCAAACCAGCGATGTATTGAGATGCCAGTTGATTATTATTCTTACAGTTGAGATTCTACTTTAAGTATGCTATTGTGTCGAAGGTGGTGCTTGTGGCAAATGCTGTTTATGTATCGTGCTGATAACGTACGTGAAGAATGTCGTGGGGTGAAAAGATGCATAAAACAGTTCATAAATCTCCGAAGGAAGCTGCGGTGGATTGGGTCCACAGATAACAATATTTAATGTAGAATAGTACAGTTGAATTCATGGCATCATCATTAGTTACATACATGTATAATAGATCATCTCCACAGTCTTGTCTCATCAATTCATATCTGGACTCTATACTAGGGGTGCCTATGAAGGTTATCACCCAAGTAGTGTGGACCAGATAAATGAAGATACTTAAAATACTCCCGTTGGAAATTCCTCTTTATAAAGCACGGAACTTAATGCGTAAGTCCTGCATCTTCTTGAAATAAGTGGCGACCTTCGTAGTTACCTTAAGCCACGTAAACAATGATTAATCTTCCAATATCTCGGGAGCTACAAAATCAACGTCATTCTCTGTCGGATTCTTTAGACGAAAAGCCCTGAAACAACCGTTTGCATAACTTATAGTGCAAAACGGATTACGTCATAATCACCTAGTGACGTAATAAATATATCGCGTTCACTTACAATAAAAAAAGCGTGCAACATCATGTTAACCACAGAAAAACATATTACCACGTAGATTAAACTGCTAATAGATTAAGTGTGGTTAATATGCAAAAATACAGTATAATACTCTTTAACAACTTCCCCGAGCGAACTGTGAAAACAAAAATTCAAGGAATTTGAATTTTTGTTTTTGGTAATCACAACAATTGTGATGAAAAATCGCAATTAATTCATAAAAGTAATCGCGGAAAAAACCCAACAAAAAGCCAAATATGATTACATAAATACGTCAATTGTCTACGTCCAAAAAAAACCGTAAGTCAAAACTTAAAGCATATGTTGGAAAATAAATAAGATTAGAAAGAAAATTGTCAACGGTCAAGCATAGTATAGATCATAGTACAATACAATCACTAAGGAAAGTATGTATGAGAACTGATAAACAAAATATGTACTAACTATAATTCCTATCTCTAATAATAACTAATTAATAATAGGTGTGAGTATACCTAAGAATCATGCAAAGAATGGTTAACAATATAAGAATGTGAATTAAAACCACCATGTATTGTAACGTAAACAACAGAAAAGAGTATGTTTATATGGGGAAAGGATATGTGCGAAAAAAATAAACAGACAAAACAGATCAAATTTCAGAAGCAACAGTAAAATGACAAAAAGGGAAGTAACTATAAAAAGTAAAGGAGAAAAAGAATTAAACATGAGTTATCTATCTGAACGACAGAATTAAGTACAAGCGATTGAGACCATGCCCTCTCAAATTTATAAAGGACAAGCAAGGCAAAGTGCTTACTGCCCCGAAGGAAGTAATGGAAAGATGGAAAGAATATTTCTCAGAACTCCTGGATGGTGACCAAGGTCAAGCATCAGAAATGATAACCACTAGCACAGAAAAGGAAACAAATGGTGATGAAGATGACATAAAGATGGAAGAACTGAAGGCAGCACTGGAGAAAATCAAGATGGGCAAAGCAGCAGGGCATGATGGTATAACACCAGAAATGGTTAAGTACATGGGAGCATCAGGCGACCTATTACTCTTAAGGGTCGTACAGGCAGCATGGTGCAACAAGGCCATACCAAAGGATTGGGAGATTGCCATAATAACACCGATTTTCAAAAAGGGTGACAATCGACAATGTGGAAACCACAGAGGCATATCCGTTCTCAGTGTCCCTGGTAAAATCTACTCTAGAATCCTAGAGCAGAGAATCCGATGCCTAGCTGAGCCACAATTGGATGAATCCCAGTGCGGATTCCGAGCAAACCGAAGTACTAAAGACCTAATCTTCACACTCAGGCAGCTGAGTGAAAAGGCCCTTGAGTACAAGAGTGAGATCCATCTTTGTTTCATAGATCTGGAAAAGGCGTTTGACAGGGTCCCCTGGAGCAAACTTTGGGACTGTTTGGCAAGGAAGAACATTCCAGCACCTCTGATTCATGCTATACAGAGCTTCTACAAGTCTTGCAGGAATTATGTGAGGAAATTGTTGCGTATGGTTTTTTACAACATTTTGGTGTTGCGCATCAAAGAGCGCTGAGTTGAGTTTGGTGAAAATATTTGAAGATATGTGAATAGTACACTTTGGTGCATTATTATTGCGCGCAGTAAAAAAAGGATGACGTAGGAGTTTTTTGGGTCTTGAAACAATGACGTAGAGAACAAAATGGACCCCAAATAAAAACAAGACGTGAACAGCCTTGTGTTTGCTGGTTTGCTTGAAAACCCGTGAAAAAAGGGTATATTGATTCGTGCCATGCATAGGAGTGCATACCAGGATGAGTACTGTTAATAATGTATGATTTGATGCTTATACATTTTTTAGACGGGCAGGTCTATACACCGTAAAAATCGGAGTCTAAAAAAAATCCTGCTTTGTCGCTAATGTGTGCTGAATTTGGGAAATTCATGTTAATGAAGTTATATGAGTTTGAAAAGAAGGTACGGGAGAAGGGCACGGATATAATCAATACATAGAGATGTATAGAAGTATTGGGACTAATAAGCAACAATGTATTACCGTCAAGGAGTATAACACTATGTTACGAATAGACAGAATGACATTAACTAAGGACGGTTCATCATGTCTCATGGATCATGAGTTTTCAATAAACTGTGTTGTTATGTTACCGCAACAGCATTGGCTTCTTACCTGGTTATATTTGAGCTGTTGGGCATATCTGAGACATTACTAATTCGTGATCCCTTGTGAGAGAACACTGCATAAATAATACAGGGACGATACAGTGCAGTTTTTGGCATACCCACGAATAAAACATTCGCGTGACACTTTTGTTGTATACCAATGTTCTAACATTCATATAGACACAAATGGGAATAATAATGGTATACATATATCAAATGCAGACAAACTCTTTTAATACACGGGAATAAACGAACGGGCGGACAGTACCTTAACATGGTGGCCAGTATAATGTACCTTCCCGTTCTATAAAATTCATATATTTTGAGCTCAATTGATTGCCACGTATATTGGAACAATGACACTTGTTGCATGCTCAATAAATTGATCATTATTTCAAAACGGTGGTAGGGGGTAATTGTTGCGTATGGTTTTTTACAACATTTTGGTGTTGCGCATCAAAGAGCGCTGAGTTGAGTTTGGTGAAAATATTTGAAGATATGGGAATAGTTCACTTAGGTGCATTATTATTAGGCGCAGTAAAAAAAGGATGACGTAGGAGTTGTTTGGGTCTTGAAACAATGACGTAGAGAACAAAATGGACCCCAAATAAAAACAAGACGTGAACAGCCTTGTGTTTGCTGGTTTGCTTGAAAACCCGTGAAAAAAGGGTATATTGATTCGTTCCATGCATAGGAGTGCATACCAGGATGAGTACTGTTAATAATGTATAATTTGATGCTTATACATTTTTTAGACGGGCAGGTCTATACACCGTAAAAATCGGAGATTAAAAAAATCGTGCTTTGTCGCTAGTAAAAGTATCTAGTGAAGCACCTTTGGTGGCATATAGACGTGACAAGAACTTGAAGGATCTTCTTGTTCACAGCCGTCTCCCAAAGGAGAATGCCACTCACTTTGGCACACTACCCTGTGGTCGGACACGATGCAACACGTGCAAGTATGTCATCTCAACCCAGAAGGTGTCCTTTCCTAAGGCTACGTACACCATCACTAGTAGCTTCACGTGTGAATCGCGCAATGTCATTTATACGATCATATGTTAACGTTGCTGCAAAACCTATATTGGCCAAACAGGCAAACGACTTGGGGATAGATTCAGCCAGCACTTAAATGACATCGCTCAGCAAAAGTCCACACCAGTTGCTATACACTTCAATGGTCCTGACCACCATGGTCCCATCGACATCCAGGTCACAGCGATCCGATCCTGCTCCTCTGACACTGCCAGCCGAGAACAGCTTGAGAACCGTCTTATCCACCGCATGGGGTGTCTAAAACCAGCCGGTCTCAACACTTTTCACACCTTTGTCTGAGGTCCCTATCCTCTCTTGCTCTATTTTACTCTTTCCACTCTTATCCTATTCTTCTATTTGTATGCCATATACATTTTTTTATTTCATATTTATTTATCTCCCACTCATTCTGTCCTCTTCTATTTCCAGTCCCCACTTTTATCACGTTGGGTAGTTTATTGTCCGGTTTCGTTTTTTAGTTTCTTAGTATGCATTGTGTACATCCGGCGGCGGAAGTCACTTTCTGTTCAGCCACGCGGTCATCAACAGACAGCGATTTTGATAGAATTTCGGTTCTTGCCTTCAGGGAAGTACCCAGTTTTTATTTTATTTAGTTTTTATGTGTCCTATCTAGCCTTCACTTTTTTTCCTTTCCTGACGAAGGCCTTGTGGCCGTAACGTAGACTATTTTCTTTGTCTTTTGTCCTCGTAAGACGAATCACCTTTTTTCGATTTTTTTTCAAACCCATCCTTTGTCGCTAATGTGTGCTGAATTTGGGAAATTCATGTTAATGAAGTTATATGAGTTTGAAAAGAAGGTACGGGAGAAGGGCACGGATATAATCAATACATAGAGATGTATAGAAGTATTGGGACTAATAAGCAACAATGTATTACCGTCAAGGAGTATAACACTATGTTACGAATAGACAGAATGACATTAACTAAGGACGGTTCATCATGTCTCATGGATCATGAGTTTTCAATAAACTGTGTTGTTATGTTACTGGAACAGAATTGGCTTCTTACCTGGTTATATTTGAGCTGTTGGGCATATCTGAGACATTACTAATTCGTGATCCCTTGTGAGAGAACACTGCATAAATAATACAGGGACGATACAGTGCAGTTTTTGGCATACCCACGAATAAAACATTCGCGTGACACTTTTGTTGTATACCAATGTTCTAACATTCATATAGACACATATGGGAATAATAATGGTATACATATATCAAATGCAGACAAACTCTTTTAATACACGGGAATAAACGAACGGACCTTAACAGACAGCAAACCATAAGTCAGAAGAGTTCAGGACCACCACTGGTGTAAGACAAGGTGATATCCTGTCACCTTATCTTTTCATACTCCTCATGGACGATGTTATCAAGTCATGTAAGGAGAGAACAAGAAAGTATTCAGTGGGGTACTGGAAGATGAGACAGGTATGTATTTCAGAGCTGGCATTTGCTGATGATGTTGCCCTGATTGCTAAATCAGAGGCACATCTCCAATCCAACCTGCAAGTCTGGAAGGAAGAGCTGGAGAAGAGAGGGATGGTCATAAGTAGCTCTAAAACAAAATCCATGGTGATATCACGAGAAGAAAGAAGACATCAGATTAAGCTGGGAGAACAGGTCCTGGAGCAGGTCGACCACTTTAAATATCTCGGAGCTATTATAGACCGAAAGGGAGGCATCAAAGAAGAGCTGGCCACTCGAAAAGCAGCAGCTGGGAGACTTTTTCAGGCCATAAATCGAGGATTCCTCAGCAAGAGAGAGGTTGGTATGAAAACAAAGATGGCTGTATACTGCTCCACCTATGTCCCAGTCTTGACATATGGATGCGAGTCATGGGCAATGACTACAACCCATAAAACCCAGATCCAAACCTCAGAAATGAGGTATCTGTGGAAGGTGGTTGAAGTAACAAGAAGAGACATAGTGCGCAACCAGACGATACGTCAATGCCTAAAATCCCACCCCCTGCAGACCAAAGTAGAACAGTCCCAACTAAGATGGTTTGGCCATGTCTGCAGAATGGGAGAAGATCGGCTACCACGACAAGCATGGGAAACAAAGAGCCAGGGATCCAGATCCCCAGGACGACCCAGAGTCCGTTGGGAGGACAACATTAGACAATCTTTGAAAGACCGAGGACTAGAATGGAACCAGGCCAGGAGGAAGACAGCCGATAGAATTGTCTGGCGCTCTCTTCCAAACCTCTACTCCTCACGGTAGAAGGGGAACGACTAAGTAAGTAAGTAAGCGATTGAGACCATATATATAATTCAAAAAGAGAAACGGTGATTAATACAACATAATGATAATACTAAGATTAAGGAACAAACTTATATCTTAAAGTCCAAGTATGAATTAAAAAAACAATCACTATTATAGCACAGGTCCATGAGATATTGTACAGTCCAATAACATCTGTATCCAGGGAAATTCCACTGTAAAATGATGAGCATCATAAAGTTATGATCAAGAAACTTCCAATGTGAATTGCACGAAATTTAATACTGTTAATGAAATTCATAGTGTGCAAAGTGTCTATCCAGTTCTGTCGAATCCTGACAAGTAATTGGAGTATATGGAATGTGTACATATAAGACAGTGCAGTCAAAGCTTGATCAGCCAGAGAAGGTAGATCACACCAGAGTAGTTAGCCAATATTCACGGAAACAATGCAATGTCCATCAAAGTTAGAATTGTGCACCAATATTGGTTACAAACGTGAGTCAACATTATTTGATATAGTCCTGTACATCTTCCCGTAAGTTGAACGGAAGGATACAAACGATAGTCAGCAAAAGTACCATCAGATAGCAGGTACGGAAGGTGGACAACGTGATAACGAATCCGCGACCACGTTATCTGATCCTGGTATGGACTCGATCTCAAAATTGAATGGCTGAAGCAGGATGGAGAAACAAGACAACTTGTGGTTTCGGTGATTAGACCGTTTTAAAGCTGTGGCAGACTGTTTGTCAGTCTGTATAATGAAGGGCGCTCCGAGTAGATACCTATCAAGTTTCTGGATCGCCCAAACGAAAGCAAGGAGTTCCTTCTCAACAACCGAGTATTTATTTTCTGTCTCTGTTAACTAGCCAGATATATATATATATATATATATATATATATATATATATATATATATATATATATATATATATATATATATATATATATATATATATATACATATATACATATATACATATATATATATACATATTTATATATATATATATATATATATATATATATATATATATATATATATATATATATATATATATATATATATATATATATATATATATATATATATATATATACTGCAGCAAATTAAAAACGCACCACTATTATATATACTGATGCAGAGAAGCTAGAAAAAAGTGTGGGAATGGATTTTCCTCGTGTTTCTCATGAGGTAGAGAGCGAATGGATGCTGGAATGGAAAGTGCATGATTCATCCTACGGGTTTGTGTACAGACTACATGAAAACAATGATAATTACACGTGCAACCCGATTTTCAACAGCTATGACCCTGAAAATGTGTTCGCGTTGTGGCAGTATACTCGGTATAAAAAGGCCGTTGAGACAAAACCTTCAGTACATGTGCTTAAAATGCCACGACTATCTGAAAACGACCGCCAACGAGCCATTGGTATGTTGGAGGTCGGAATGAGCTCGCGGGCCATTGCCAGAAGGATAAATTGCCACAACAGCACTATTGTACGTCTCAATGAACGTTACGGAACCACTGGCAGTGCATGGGATAGACTTCGGAGTGGCCAACTACGAGTTACTACACTTGCGCAAGATCGTAATATTGTGCTGAGTCACCTAAAGAATCGTTCTCTCCCGGCAAGTCAAACAGCAAGAGCAATAGGGAGTAGACGTTGGCAAGTCTCTTGAATGACAGTCATACGACGACTCAGAGATAATGCCTTACTGCAAGACGACTGTAACAGTTGCTTTCTTAACCACTGTAGCATATCAGTGACTGGTTCCACTGTAAAAAGTAGTGTGGTTAGGAGTAACTGCTATGTTCATACTTTCATACGCCACACAGGCAAACACTGTAGAATTATGAAATTCGGGTGAACAATGACCACTACTGTAGAGGTTTGTATTATAAAGATGATGATGTTGAATGTAGAAGTCATGAAGCATTGATAACGACAGGTGACGTTTCAAACGGTTTATTACAGGACAACGGCGACATACGTTGACATCAAAATACACTGTAATTTGGACAAAGTTCAAGCATATGGACATAACAAATGTTCACTACATCTGGCATCAATAAACCTCGAGTAGTTTGCATATATCTTCTGACACAGCAAGTCAGGCACATCTTTAGCAAAACACGCCGCATAAGGAGCGGGCTTCTAAGTACTCAATGTTAATGAATATCTCTTCTGACATATCAAGTCTGGTGTTTACTTAGCAAAAATAGGCCGTATAGATGGCGGGCTTCCTTATATCAATAATGTCAATCTTGTGCACCACATCTGACCAAACTAGTCAGGTATATATCTGGCAAAAATAGGCCGCATAGATAGCGGGCTTCCTTATATCAATAATGTTAATCTTCTGCACCACATCTGACCAAACTAGTCAGGTATATATCTGGCAAAAATAGGCCGCATAGATAGCGGGCTTCCTTATATCAATAATGTTAATCTTGTGCACCACATCTGACCAAACTAGTCAGGTATACATCTGGCAAAAATAGACCGCACAGATAGCAGGCTTCCTTATATAAATAATGTTAATCTTGTGAACTACATCTGACCAAACTAGTCAGGTATGTATCTGGCAAAAATAGGCCGCATAGATTGCGGGCTACCTTATATACATAATGTTAATCTTGACTTCCTGCACCGGGAGTAAGTCACCTCAAATGTAAAGTTCGTAGCTACCACAAAACTTCAAAAGTATTGTTACCTGCTCTGCACTCCAGGAAACAAAACACACCAGAAACACTAGCCATTTCCTAGGCTTAAAGAAAAACTGTCAGAATCACAATAAAGGGGAATCTTGAAACATATTCAATACACAGAGAACTCTGATCCCCTTTTACACTGCCAGAAAACATCGCGGGACACCCTCTCCGCTTAAATCACCCAGCCAGACTCTCCAACGAAGCAGTCTTCCGTCCCCGCCAAAACCTTGGCGCATGCGCGTATCATCGCGTGTCTTGAGTTTAGTTCACAACTGGAACGTACTAGGACTTTTCTAAGAAAATCTACGAACAGAACCTTATATGGGCATATAGCTAGACAATAGCAAGCCCAAGGGGACCTAACAGCTAAATCAGTTCTGTACCACAAAAGTAATACAATCAGTAATGTCCCTTTGACCATAAATATAAGAAACGAAATATTTAAAAAATTCACATTCCTAACTTACACCAAACTGACTCTTAACAACGACCTTATGTTGGGCCAAACTTGAATTACAGACGTCGTCAGCAGCGCCTGCAATGGGCAGAGCAACATGTCATATGGACAAGACTGCAGTGGAATGCTGTCCAATTCACAGACGAGAGCAGATTCAACAACATTTTGCTGATGGGCGTATGCGGATTTTGGCGACGTTGTGGAGAGCGCTTTGCAGATTGCTGTGTTCGTCAGCACAACCGATTTGGAGGTGGCAGTATTCACATTTGGGGAGGTTTCAGTTTTCACCATCGCTTGCCTCTTTACGTCTTGCGTGGAAATGTTAATGCTGTGACATATCGAGATGAGGGTCTGGATGCATTGGCTGCTCCTGCGTTCACAAATTATCCAGACTTGCAGCTTCTCCAGCAGGATAACGCACGTGCGCACACCGCATGCATTACGCAGCAATATCTACAGCAGCAGAACATTGTGACGATTGATTGGTCTGCCCTATCACCAGACATGTCCCCTATAGAACATCTATGGGACGAGCTTGGACTCAGAGTCTACAGGCAAAATTCTCCAGCTAATCTGCAACAGCTCGAAGCTGCTCTTACACGTGAATGGGACCTGATTCTCCGGAATTTCCTTCAGAGACTTGTGCGTTCCATGCGGAGCCGCTGCCAAGCTTGTTTGCAAGCACACGGTGGACATACCAGATACTGAGGATAGTGTGAATGAATTTTTTTATTGGTTGCATTTTTAGTTTTTCTCCCTTGCCTGCACAGAATGCAATGGATTTCATAACAATCAAATGTACAAATTAATGACCAGCATGGATTCATAGGAAAATGAATAAAGATTCCAAATATGTAAACTTGTAAACACTTATATTTACATTTCACACTCTGTTCCTGGATTATAGAGGTGGTGCGTTTTTAATGTGCTTCAGAATATATTTGTAATATCAGGCAACCTCAAAATAGGAGGTGATACAAATAAATGTAACATTTTCTCAAACGCGATCTGACATTTTTCTGACCAATGTACTTTGCTTGGTAAACCCTTACGTAATAAAGATGACAGAACAGATAACTCATGCTGCATTTGCTGAGCATGAGGATAATGAATCATGATACATGAAGAAAAAGAACAAGTGTATACGATATGTAACAGTACATGATCTAGGAAGTGACTATGCTGATATCAGAATGAAAAGATAAATGTTAGATGTTAATATCTGCGAGGAGCAGAATCAGGTACCAATTGTAGCCTGAGGGAATGGTGGTGAAAAGAAGCACCATTGCCCCTCTCAACAACCATACGAGCGTCCCTGTCGGTATAAAAGGAAATTATAGCCTCACTATACTTGATATTGGAACATGGTAAAAGACGCTCAAACTTGACGTCTGCAGTGAAGTGAAAAAAATCCCCCAGTGCCTGCCATGTTGTACCAGGTGGCAGATTGCGCACTAGAACGGTGCGTGAATATGCACCTTTACCAACGTAAAATGTCCCATTGTCACAAAACTGTGAGCAGGGGTCGTGAGCATGTTTAGTCACATGAGAAGCACTGCTAGTTTTACTTCTCAAGGAGGTTCTAATGGTATTGTATGATGTATCATACTGTTTGAACTAAGTATGATACCTATCACTATTCTATGCAGCAGGTGTGGAGCATGTCGTAGAAGACAGCTTAATGGGCATAGTTAAACATATTTTCTTAGATGTACTGGTAGGATATTGACCATGTAAGTTTACCCTAACCTTATCACCAACTCTATGTATAAAGTCACTACTCTTATCAGCAATTTTTTTTTCACTCTTGCCAACCTCATCTGTATTTGGAATATCAGATGCACTGTTAGGATTTCTCCATGACTTATTCTCAGACGAGGAAATATTGTTTCGATTCGAAACACTGGAATCAGATTGATGCCGAGGGAAGGTATATCTTCCACGGAATGATTTCCTAATCTTTCCTGGGTGCGGCGATACTTTAACGTCACCATTAGCACCAATGGCATGTCGTTTTGTACGCCCATCCTCGTTATGGGGTGACAATAGTTTCTGGTGTAATAATATATCCAGTAAGTCATCCACCCTTTTCTTTAATTTAGCAATTTCGTCATTTTTCCGTGAGAGTTTCTCACTTTGCCTAGCATTGACTTTTTCAAAGTCAGTAGATATTTTCTTCTCAACAATGAGTAATGAATCAACTGTAGACACTCTTGCTGAAAGTTCTTCAATTTGCTGTAGCATTGCCTTTTCTTTATCAGTATATTTTTTTTTTATTCAAGAGTTAAATCTCGAAAGCAGGGACTTTTTCATCAGTAACACTCTTTGCTTTATCACGTAATTTCTTTAATGAGTTAACCTCAGCCTCTAGCTCCTTTTTCTCTTTCTCAAGTTTAGGTTGCCTTAATTTTTTCTCATCAGGAAGAGTTAACTTTTCTATTCTCTTAATCTGAGCTAAATCTTCTTGTCTCCATGTCTCAGCTAATTCCTCCACACGCCTCATATCCCACCAAACGCACAAACTGCTTGACTCTCCTTAGATAATTCTTCTTTTCTCTTCCATTCGTACCACTCTGCAGTTACTCTTCTCCTCTCTTCCGACGCATAGGCTGGATATGCTACTCCGCCCTCACCCTTCAAACCACTCATCCTTCCAGAGTCCGTAAAATACTCTAATATAGACATCCTGTCTAAATATATGAGTCGCTAACTCACTTAGTCAATTATACTGGCTATCTGCTTTACAAATATCTTGTAAGCAATAATTATTGCTATGTTATACTTGCAATAATCGCAATGCAAATTATATTAATATCATGTAATAAAGAAAAAGAAACAGTATAAGTGAAAAAAGAATATTAATATAAGAAGAATATTACAGGACAAGACCAAACGACACACAGAAAAACATTAGCAGTAAACAACAAAAATCTAATAGTGGAAAAAATATATACAACAGCAAGTAGATCAAATTACTGTTAAAAATAGACACAGACAGGACCCAGACGGAAATACAAACAGCTGATTTTTTTTTTATTTTTTTTACTAAGCGATAGTCAGATGAGAACTACAAATACGAACAAACTATTACCAAAACTAAGAAAAATGGAACTAGAAAACAATGCACATATAAACGAATAGACGAAACGTCCCAACTAACGTGAATTATCGAACAAATCAAATGACAGTCAGAATAAATATCGACGAGATTACTCGAGCCGAAACTACTGCTGAAATGAAATGTTCAATATAGCCCTACAGAACATCTGACATGAGCCCGGATTAGCTCCGAGATAGACCTCTTTTGTCAGACCAGCCTCCCAACCTGTTGCGTGCATATTTTGACGCACATATTACAAAAATCGATATGGCTATTTAATATGGAAAAGATATAGACATTCATTCATTTGTGTATGAAAATGCTGTCTATGGGGAAGGCTAGATAATCCATAATTGTTTTACCCTGTTGATTATAGGAGTAATCGTTCTTGATATTAATTCGGCGCATGGATATGACACCCTTGTCTTACCTATCTCTTAGGGCCAGAAAATAGATTAATTTGCTTATTATGTTTATGGCCTGAATTCATATGTATTACATATTATTAGTACAAGTAGAATCAGTCCTATATTGTATATTTTGGATGGGTAGGCAGGACTATATTCTTGTTACACCGCTCTAGCGGAAGTAGGAGTTGTCTTGTCTAGTCGTGATGAGTTCCGATGTACCGTGACAATGGCGGGTACGCATTTTTCCAGGGCTGGTAGATTCTTCAGTAAAAATGTTTTACGAAGTGGTTTTTCTTCTATAGGAGATTGTGTCTCTACTAGAGTTGTGTTAGAGACTTTCCTAATGTACGGTACCATGTATGATTCGGACTCCAGGTAATTCCAGTCCCTGTTTTGATGATCTCAGGTCGGTTAGGCCTAGCGGGAATTTTGTGCTTCGCAACGCTAGGGTCAAATTTGTATCGACGGAGATGACAGGCTCCATACTGTAATTATGTCTACGTGAGGTAACTGGATTACGGTAGATCTGTATGGAGGAACTTTATGAAATTATGCATATGTATTGCAAATTAACTTTGGCTTATATATATATCCTCCTGTGAGCGAGTGAGCGACAACTCAGGTAGGCGGCCCTGTTACATTCCTGTCATCGCATTTTTTGGATCACTGTCTAAAGAACGGGGCATGTATCTTATTATTCGGACAGTGGCAAGGAGATCTCAATTTGGATAGAAACCCCTTATCGTGGTTTCACAATATGATAAACTGTGAATATAAAGCAACTTTAGTTACTTACCGATCCGCCTTCACTGACGCGCTTAGTCAGATAGGGGATGCGGCCATTGATGTACTACCTATTATTTATGAATGTGCCATGACATAGGATCTACTATGTATGCCTGCAAATAGATATGTTAACATACCCATGATTTACTCGTTATGTCCCAGTGTGAGCGTCCAAATAAACTGTGTAAACAAAGATTCCAGCAGTCTGCATTGGTGCCTTGTAGACACAAGTGAATGAGTGTTTAGATTGGTCAGAACACGAACAGTACACCATTCGCGGTAAACACACTCTACACTTCTACCCATATATACACCATCCTGCGTCGGTTGAAGTGACCAAGTTTAGGGCCTGCTTCCCCTGGAGCCTTAGAGGGAAACTACTGTTTACAGCTGCCTTTGCCTTCCCTAACTTAGGACTAGGGTGAGTTACCCATTTACAGCTGGGTAGACTGGAGCATGCCTGATCTCGACAACTCTGTACACTACCATGGACACATACAGTAGTGGCACCACAAACAACATGCTACAGTGATTGATAGTGGAGCTTTACAGAAGAAAGAGAACACACCACACTTTACAGAAGGTTTACAGTATACAACTGATACTTCTTTACAGACTGACATTTTACAGTAACAGTGTGTGCAAGCAAACTTTACACAACCGCCCACAAAAAGAACTACAGAACATGAATATACATAAAGACATAGAAGTACAGATTACAAAGGGTCTAGCAATTCGTACTCTGATTTTAAAAAACCACATTTTACAGATCGACTTATCTGACAAGACAGAACTCCTTCCAGATGCCAGTGAACGCTGGATTCTGTGCTGCCCTGAACACGTGGTCCACAAAGCCGTGTAAAGTTTGATAGTGCAGAAAAAAGGGCCACAAACATCAGTCGACCAGGACACTAGACTTAAGCAACGACATGTGGTAGCAGACTAAATTGCCAACGAAAAAATGCAGGCATCTTGAATATTTGAAGTCTGATCTTGGAAACGATGGACATGCGCAGTTCTCTTCGAATTATGCAAATGGGGTCTAACGGTAATACGTTCACGTAAGGTCCTTGAAAATTATATTTCACCCACAGTTCTTTCAAATTACAGTCACTGAACGTTCTTAATAACGAACTCCCCAGAACTGGGCACCACGTTCTCTCTGTTTCTGTTCAGATTCTACGTTCAGTATGCTATCGTGTCGAAGGTGGTGATTGTGGCAAATGCTGTTAATGTATCGTGCTGATAACGAACGTGAAGAATGTCGTGGGGTGAAAAGATGCATAAAACAGTTCATAAATCATCGAAGGAAGCTGCGGTGGAGTGGGTCCACAGATAACAATATTTAATGTAGAATAGTACAGTTGAATTCATGGCATCATCATTAGTTACATACATGTATAATAGATCATCTCCACAGTCTTGTCTCATCAATTCATATCTGGCCTCTAAACTAGGGGTGCCTATGAAGGTTATCACCCAAGTAGTGTGGACCAGATAAATGAAGATACTTACAATACTCCCGTTGAAAATTCCTCTTCATTGAGCACGGAACTTGATGCGTAAGTCCGGCATCGTCTTGAAATAAGTGGCGACCTTCGTAGTTACCTTAAGCCACGGAAAATATGATTAATCTTCCAATATCTCGGGAGCTACAACATCAACGTCGTCCTCTGGCGGATTCTATGGCGAAAGGTCTCAAAGCAACCGTTTGCATAACTGATAAGGGTGGATTTAGGCTAAATGATAATGGTGCGCCACAATGCCAGGTACGTTAGCTCCGTATAAGATTGACGACCACTTGCCACCCCTATCGACACCTGGTATTAAAGTGCAAGATGTAGGTGTCTTCTCTGATTCTTGGATGTTGCTGTGTATGTGGTAGTAGAACAGTTCACAGAGTATAACACAGGCAACATGATGTGTAGAGTCATAGAAATGGTAACTTCGTTGTATAATTTTTTTCCATTTATTGCACGCCACAAAACAGTCAGGATATTTATATCATCAACATAGTTCAACGAGTTCAGCATTCAAAATCATAGAGTTCTAGTTCGTGAAGCTGTATAAATAATATATATATAAATTCTGCAAGTGTCAGCTGCAGATCATCACTGTTCATAGACAATAATAAATATTCCCTTTCTGATGCTAGCAGAACAGATGTATACAATCAGTCCGTTTACTGTCTGCACGTGAATAGCATACATGGTTTACAGGTCAGCTCGACCTTTATAACCTTCCTAAGTCTAACCATCTGACTTGTACGTGATCTCTGATATAACGAATCCTGGAACATAGACAATAGTCTTGTTGGTCTAGAGCGACCCATATATATATAACTAGTTCAGGTATAAAGATACCGGTGACTTAATCCTAGTCAAAGTACCTCTCCATTTTGAATCACACAGGCGAGCAAAAAGGCGACAAAATGACGAACCTCTAGATGATAGCATAAAGTTCGATACAAGAGGAATTACCTTATTTCGGAAAATCAACCATGAACATATGCCTCCAGGCAGGCTTGAATAATACTGGGAAATAGTCTAGTTAGCTAACTAACTCACAAAGACAATGTATTTCCCTCAGAAAATCACAAGACGCAGGTCGCGTCTGCTCGCGACTTAGACCATTTCTAAACTCCCCGAGCTGGCCGGAACAACAAACGAAAACCAAGTCGAGATATGCGCAGAACGACAATCTCTGAGTCGCCGTTCACAATAAGACGATTCTAAGAACATTCGAGATAAAAGTCTTACACAGTCGCGCCTTTTATGGTCATGAAAAGAAGCGTTAAGAAAGGTTTCAGGCATCTACAACAGTTGACTGATACTACCAAATAAGGAGATATGGTCACGCTTCGTTCAAGAAATTATAGACCGAACGTGTCTCTATACAAGAGAAGGTAAACTCCTAAAAAATAGCAGTATCAATATTTCGGGTTCTGTCCCTTTGACCGTAAATATATATAATACACACTTCAGTCCAAAAAATGATCATACATACGAAAAATGATCATACAAACGAAAAATAATAATGATCCGTGCGTAACATTACCGCACCCTCCCGGGAAAAAAAAATGAAACATTTTTTTTTTTTAAATCCTGGAGCCGGAAAAAAAAAAAATCTAGGCTCCTAACGCACGTATGATGCGCGGATATATACCTAACAAATTAGCTCAACGCATGGAGCGACACTGAGATCATATCTCAGCTCCTTAGAGAAAAAATTTATCTAAGTATACGCTTATATATTCCAGGAAGGTGCCACCAACACACGCCACAATGATGGCAACATCATAATGAAAATCAAATTATTCTCATACCAATATATGAAATTAAATATATTATTATGGTATCATACAATGTGTTGCAAATAGCGGTGTAACATATTAATATACCGCACTATTTTATTACATTATATAAAGCAACAGTAATTAATAAGTAATACATGTGTTGATCTTCGTTGACATAAAACATTCAATAGAAGAAGATGTGGACATCATCCGCTCCCAATCTAGGACAGGACTTGATATACTCAAAGTTCCACAATGGACACAATTCGCATCTTCAATGATGTGCTGCGAAAATATCAATAACACAAATCTTAAAGACAACTGGTAAATCTCTCAATACAATTATGCAAATATATTGTTTAAATGTGGCCGAGTGATCTTTTGGCCCGTATATCACTAACTAAGCCTTCTTAGATAATTACATGGTACAATGTTATAAATTTCCCTCAAAAAAAGTGAGAAAAAATCTACTAACATGTCATTATAATATTGGACTGTATATCAGGAAATATATATATATATGACAGAAGAATCATGTGGAATCGTGTAGGCATCTGGACAGAATGTCTGCCATTACATTATCCGAACCACGGATAGCTCGAACCGAGAAATGAAATGGTTGAAGAGCTATGGCATAACGAGTGGACCTCGAGCTCTTCAAGTTTTTGCTCTGAATAGCAGTAAGCGCTTTCTGGTCGGTTTCCACAATGAAGTGTGCGCCTAGAAGAAATCTTTGTAACTTCAGAATAGACCATACCATAGCCAATAACTCACGGTCTAAAACCGAGTAATTCTTTTCTGCATCATTTAATTTCCTAGAGATATACATCACCGGATGCAGAGTATCAGAATACTCCTGCATTAGTGCCGCCCCAATCCCAGTTGACGAGGCGTCACTTCGAAGAACAAAAGTCTTCTCAATAGTAGGTAACCTAAGAATAGGTGGAGATGAAAATAGGGCTTTAACCTGGTCCAATGAGGATTGACATTCTTTAGACCAGCGGATCAGATTAGGCGACCCTTTCTTCAATAAAGTAGAAAGCGGTGCCATAATGGAGGACAGATTCGGAATGAATCGTCCGTAGAATTGGATCAAACCTAATAGACTCCTTACTTGTTTCTTCGTCTTAGGGACCGAATGTAAGTATTTTTGAAACATTGTGGTCCTCTGTCTTTAAAAGACCATGACCAACACGATGACCTAGGAAAGAAATCTCACTAAATCCTATAAAGGCTTTAGAGGGTTTTGCAGTCAAGTTATACTCGCGAAGAGTGGACAGTAATTCGTATAAACCCAAATAGTGATCTTCCCAGGAATCACTGAATAGACAGATATCATCTAGGTATGCTATGACATCTGTACGATATGCGAGAATTCGCCGCATCATGCGTACGAATGTAGCAGGGGCGTTCATAAGACCAAAAGGCATGAAATTCCATTGGAATAAACCCCTAGGTGTAGAAAAAGCTGTAAAAGGTTTGGCACGTTTGGTTAGAGGAACTTGCCAATAACCTTTAGACAAATCTAGTTTGGTAAAGAATCTAGAATTAGAAAGTTTATTGAGTAGTTCTTCTAATGAAGGCATAGGTTCAGCGTCGAACTTCGTAACTTGGTTCAATTTACGATAATCTACGCAAGTGCGAATGTTATTATCCTTCTTTCGAACAATAACCATAGACGAAGAGTATGCTGAAGTGGATGGTTCAATGATTTCCAAACGTATCATTTCATCCAATTCTTTTTCTACTTGAGACTGGAAATGGATAGGTATTGGATAAGGTCTGAATCTGATAGGATTATGATCAGTTAGCACAATGTCATGTTCAATGACATGTGTGTGTCCCGGGATGTCTGTAAGAACATCCTGAAATGTTTGCAACATCGAAGAAACTTGTCGATGTTCCTCAGCGGAAAGATTTGGAGAAACGGTCACGTTTTTCCAAGATTCCATAGAATAAAGTGGGACCATAGAAAGAGGAAGATTGACATCAGAAAAAGTAGTTTCCTCATCCTGTATAACTGACAGAGATGAGTACTGACCATGAGGTACTTGAGAATTGTCCGTTGCCTGGAAAATAGGCTGCAAATAGTCTGGTCTTTCATGAAATTCCGTGAGCATATTTATGTGGAAAGTTTTATGCTTTCCATCAATATCGACAACATAGTCGACATCAGAAATTTTGGAGACTATTGCATATGGACCTTTCCATGCAATTAGAAGTCTGTTCTCCCTTGAAGGAAGTAGAACGAGAGCTTTGTCACCTGGACAAAGTTGTCGTAGACATCTATTCTTATTTGCAAACTGCCTTGCCTTTTCTTTAGCAAATTCGGAAGACGAAGTTGCTAGTTTGCATGCCTCGATGATCTTTTGCCTAAGAGCAATGACGTACTCATAAGAAGATTGAGTTTCATCGCTAATATTATCGGCAGTGATTAGATCGTGAAGTAAAGACATAGGGCCGCGCGGTTGCGCGCCAAAGACAAGTTCAAAAGGGGAAAACCCCGTATGTTCATTGGGGACCTCTCTATACGCAAAGAGAGCCGCGGGTAAGACCCTGTCCCAATCCTGAGGATGATCCTCAGTTATTTTACCAAGTAAAGTTTTCAGAGTCCTATTTAAACGTACGACTAACCCATTAGACATTGGGTGATAGATACTGCTGAGAGACCTTTTAATGTGTAGCATAGACATTACCTGTGACATAGTGTCTGATATAAGTTGAGTGCCATGGTCTGACAATATTTCTCCGGGAAACCCAAGCGAGAAAATATCAGCCAAAGAGCGTCTGCGATGTCAGCAGTTGAGATGCTCTTGAGAGGTATTGCCTCTGGCCAACGTGTGCACATATCGACACATGTAAGGATAAATTGATGTCCTCTAGCCGACTTAATTCTAAAAGGACCGATAATATCTATTGCCATTTTTTGAAAAGGGCGAATAGAAATGTCAGCAACCTGGATAGGCGCAGCATGTCGTGGTCCTTTAGATTTGACCTCTTGACATACTTTGCAAGAGCGACAGTACATTCGTATGTCCTTGCTCACAAATGGCCAAAAGAAAGCCGCAAGAACTCTCGACTTTGTACGGGAAAAACCCATATGTCCAGCACATTGCGAGTCATGAGCATGTTGCAATATTTGCAATCTCATGCTCTTAGGCACAAGAATTTGTGAATGAGTGGACGTAGTCGAGTCTTGTACCATACGTACAAGTACGCCGTTCTTCATAGAAATCCAAGATTTTCTATTAGTATTTTGATTAGGATCACCTTTTTTTGCTAGAATGAAGAATTTTTGTAAAGAAGGATCTTCTTCTTGCAATTTGATAAATGAGTCACGTGTAATAGTCAAGTGACTATCTTGGTCATTTACTTCATCATTATTAGTTAATGAAGTTTGAGGTGGATCCAGAGCATGTGCTCTTGTTACCACCGCATTGGTAGCTTCAATGTTTTGCTCTTCCCAAACAGCAATCTGCTGTGGGGTACATTCCCTAACTCCGTGAATACGACCAATAATAAGGTCCGCAATAGTGTTTGGAAGTAGACACGCGTGGACCTCTCCCGTGAAGAAAGGAGTAGCAATGTGTATTATAGCAGTAGGATACTTTTCCAACGTGCCACCAAATGTGACACATTTGATGACCTTTCCTGTAGCACAGGATGGATCTACAAGAGATTGCCTAACCCCGACAGTAGTACATCCAGAGTCAAACAACACTGAGACTGGATTACTATTTACAAGCCCCTTATGTAATATAAGAGAACCTCTCCCATCATGAGCAACATTAGCAGGAAGAGCGGGCAAAGGATGACCACAGCTTAAAGTAGTAACGGTCTTCGGGTCAAATAAAGTACTGCATTGGATACATTTATTTGCCCTACCAAAATCAAAAGATGAGCATCCGATGGCATTATGGTCTTTATTATCATTAACCTGTTTATCTACTCCCTGAGATTCTTGTTGAACAGAGTTTGTCTGTTGATATTTTTTTCTCTTATGTTGCGATCTACCGCGACCATTATTGCTTCTGCAATTATCATTAAAGTCCCTACTGTAATTTTTATCCTGGTTTGAGTTCCAGTTTCCATAACTGTCATTACCATCTCTATACTGTTGAGAACCTCTATTATCCTGGTATTGAGGTCTCTGAGAAAAATATTTTCCTCTATACCGATTACCTTTGTGAAAATTTCTAAAGTTAACCGGAGTAGAATAACGTGTAGTATTAGGATGTCTCCAGTTCTGGGAAGAAGAATCACCCTGGAATTGATTACTATGATTCTGGGCATAATTACGGTTACTCTTTTTATTGAAATTTTGCTGGCTACCCTGAAATTTACGCATAAAATTTGGGCCATAAGGTGCTGCCGAAGCAACTGGCAGACCTTCTCTTACTTTAGAGTTGCTAATGGTTATGTGAGGATGCGCAGTAACATACTGGCTACAGTATTCTTCCATTTCTTTTATGTTTTTAGGCTTACGCTCATGAAGAAAAGAAAGAAAAGCTTCATTAACAGAAGACATAACCTTGTCTCTAAGTAGTAAGTCCATAAGAGCTTCAAATGTACTCTCTGTTTTAGACAACTCAACCCATCGTAAAAAAGTAAGACGGATGCCTGAGATGAATTCAGAGAATTCAACTCCAGTTTCTGGTAACATGTTTTTAAATTTAAGACGATATCCGTCCTCGTTAAGTTGGTACTTCTTTAACAATGCTGCCCTGACAACCTCATAGTTGTTTTTGTCAGGCACATCTACCATACCCAATAAAGTCAAAGCATCACCTCTAAGTATCTTGGACAGATGATAAACATATAATGTTTTATCTATATTATGCACCTTACATGCACTTTCAAATCTATCTATATAAAATGTTATATCATCAATTGAAGCATTGAATGCTGGTAAATTAAGCTTGAAATCAACAGCATTAGACTTATTAGCAGATGATACCTTATTAGCATCATTAGCATTACTAGATAACTTCAACTTTTCTAACTCCAAAGCTAAGAGTTTTTCTTCATGCTCCATTTTTTCTTTTCTCTCATCAGCTTCTCTTTGTAACCTTCTTTCTTCAGCCTCAGCCTGTAACTTTCTTTCTTCAGCCTCTATTTCAAGTCTCTTAATTTCAGCTTCTTTTTCAAGTCTCTTATTTTCAGCTTCTTTTTCAAGTCTCTTATTTTCAGCTTCTTTTTCAAGTCTCTTATTTTCAGCTTCTTTTTCAAGTCTCTTATTTTCAACCTTAGCCTGAAGTCTCTTCTCCTGTGATTCTGCTTCTCTTTTTTGTTTTTCCATTTCCATTTGTAATCTCTTTTCATCTACCTGCATCTGCAGTTTTAAATTTTCAGCATCTATTCTCTTTTGTTCAGTTAGTTCTTTCATTTTCTTTTCCTCCGACTTCAATGCCTTGGCATATTGAACAGTCGCAAATTCTTCTAATTTATCACCTGTCTTCCCAAGGGCTTTACCCTGCTCAATAAAGTACTCAAATGTAGACATGATGTCTAAAATGTGAGTACAGAACCTGAAATAATTAATTATCTTATTTCAATCTTAATAGCAACCAGACTTAATAAAGTGCTTGTATAATCACTATGTTTATTCCAATCTCTGTGGGCAACAAGACTTGACACCAACTTGTATTATCAAATGTATAATAATATCACAAATCACCTCTTAATTATCAGTGCACTACACAAATCAGTGCATAACCATCAGTTATTTATCATAACTGCACTACAATAGTGCATAAACAAAAAACCACCAGTTAGTTATGATAAGTGCACTATAGATCAATAGTGCATGAGCATATATGTAACAATAGTGAAAGCTAACTATGCAAGAACTATGCAAACAATAACAAGACAATGTAAACAATAACAAAGGTCACCAACAATGTAAACAATAACAAAGATCAAAGTCAAATGTAAACAACAACAAAGATCAAAGTCAATGTAAACAACAACAAAGATCAGAGTCAATGTAAACAATAACAAAGATCAAACAATATGAAAACATTCGCATAAGTCAAATAAATAAACAGCGAAACTAAAAAGAAATGTGATGACAAAATGCGAAGATATGACAAACAAATGACGCTACAGTGTATACACAAAAATATACTTAAAGAACTGAATAATAGATAGGGGAGACCTACAAATACAAACAATCGAAATCGAAACTAAAAAAAACACAAAGAAAGAGAGAAAAGAAAAAGAAAAAAAAAAATATACAAGAAACAAAAATAAAGCACAACTCGTCACAACTAAACAGATATAGCAACGATTGTCGCTAGCAAATTTCACAGTAGGAAATTCGCACAGTCCCTAACGAAAACGCTAACAGTAGAACCTCTGTGACGTGGTATCTTCTACTGAAAGACACCGCCCAACCGAGAAAACCCGCTGAATATAAACATATAAATATACAAATACAAATAACATATAACATATAAACATGTAAATAGTGCGAAAATGTGATAGACAGAAGGCTCAGTTAGAACATAAGGGCACAGTTCACAAACAAAACAGGCCACTTAACTTCTATATGTCCCAAACGTCAGCACGGTGCAGAACAGGATCTCGTCAGCATTCTGAGGATAAAGATCCAACGTTGATTAACATCTGCTCCCATAGACAGCCATGACGAGGGAAATGAGCTTCTGACAGGAAACAGCTTCTGAACTTGACCTTCTGAATCTGCAACAGTACCTTTCAGACCGGAACAGTTGTTACGGCACTTGTCCTTCTTCTTAACAGATCAGGAAATCCATTCGCTCGGTACTTGTCCTTCTAGATGTAGACAAACTTCAATACTGCCGAGCAGCGCCGGGTAGTTTCAAAATATCAACAACTGTCAGTACTGCCGGGTACTTTCAAAATCTTTCATCAAAAGTAGCTTTTCTTGAAGGAAGTGAGTTGAACTGTAATTTTGAAAGCTTGATGATGATGTCTGGGTTTGTTGACCCCCTTGATAGCTGGTATCAGAGTAAACCAACCTATGGCCACCAAAAATGATAAGGGTGGATTTAGGCTAAATGATAATGGTGCGCCACTATGCCAGGTACGTTAGCTCCGTATAAGATTGACGACCACTTGCCACCCCTATCGACACCTGGTATTAAAGTGCAAGATGTAGGTGTCTTCTCTGATTCTTGGATGTTGCTGTGTATGTGGTAGTAGAACAGTTCACAGAGTATAACACAGGCAACATGATGTGTAGAGTCATAGAAATGGTAACTTCGTTGTATAATTTTTTTTCCATTTATTGCACGCCACAAAACAGTCAGGATATTTATATCATCAACATAGTTCAACGAGTTCAGCATTCAAAATCATAGAGTTCTAGTTCGTGAAGCTGTATAAATAATATATATATAAATTCTGCAACAGTGTCAGCTGCAGATCATCACTGTTCATAGACAATAATAAATATTCCCTTTCTGATGCTAGCAGAACAGATGTATACAATCAGTCCGTTTACTGTCTGCACGTGAATAGCATACATGGTTTACAGGTCAGCTCGACCTTTATAACCTTCCTAAGTCTAACCATCTGACTTGGACGTGATCTCTGATATAACGAATCCTGGAACACAGACAATAGTCTTGTTGGTCTAGAGCGACCCATATATATATAACTAGTTCAGGTATAAAGATACCGGTGACTTAATCCTAGTCAAAGTACCTCTCCATTTTGAATCACACAGGCGAGCAAAAAGGCGACAAAATGACGAACCTCTAGATGATAGCATAAAGTTCGATACAAGAGGAATTACCTTATTTCGGAAAATCAACCATGAACATATGCCTCCAGGCAGGCTTGAATAATACCGGGAAATAATCTAGTTAGCTAACTAACTCACAAAGACAATGTATTTCCCTCAGAAAATCACAAGACGCAGGTCGCGTCTGCTCGCGACTTAGACCATTTCTAAACTCCCCGAGCTGGCCGGAACAACAAACGAAAACCAAGTCGAGACATGCGCAGAACGACAATCTCTGAGTCGCCGTTCACAATAAGACGATTCTAAGAACATTCGAGATAAAAGTCTTACACAGTCGCGCCTTTTATGGTCATGAAAAGAAGCGTTAAGAAAGGTTTCAGGCATCTACAACAGTTGACTGATACTACCAAATAAGGAGATATGGTCACGCTTCGTTCAAGAAATTATAGACCGAACGTGTCTCTATACAAGAGAAGGTAAACTCCTAAAAAATAGCAGTATCAATATTTCGGGTTCTGTCCCTTTGACCGTAAATATATATAATACACACTTCAGTCCAAAAAATGATCATACATACGAAAAATGATCATACAAACGAAAAATAATAATGATCCGTGCGTAACAATAACTTAGTGCAAAACGGATTACGTCATAATCACTTAGTGACATAATAAATATATCGCGTTTACTTACAATAAAAAAGCTTGCAACATCATGTTAACCACAGAAAAACATATTACCGCGTAGATTAAACTGCTAATAGATTAAGTGTGGTTAATATGCAAAAATTCAATATCGTACTCTTTAACAATGATTGTGCCTATGTTGGAAATGAATACGTGTAATAAATTGTCGTCTGATCGTCTCTCGAGCTTCGTCTCCAATTGGATACGTTCCAATACTCGTGCACCAGTCAGGGTGGTTTTTACATGCAACAATAATATCTTGAGGAAAAAGAACCGTCACACGTCATTCGCTATATTAATCAGTACATTCACTATTAACCGTGCCAAGAACACTAACTAACATCATGCGCTCAAGATTAGCTGTAACACCCATGTTCATTGGGGAGATGAAAGGTGAAAGAACGAACTTTCTTTTCAAAGAATTAAAAATTGTGAACGCAGGCCCGTCTAACATTCTGCCCTTTCTATCTCTCATCTTGCATACCAAATCTTGTCATTCCCACATGTACTTTAGGTATTTAGGCATGCAATATTATAGAGGTAATATAACAGCATACATTTATAAAACATGTATATCATAATTCACATTCCTTCATCTTCTTCATGTACCATGCCTAGTGGCGTAGGAGATCATGCCTCTCCACTACTTCCTGTTTCCAGTACAATTTATCAATTCTGTTGTTGAGTTCTTTCCATGCCACGATGTCAAACTGTCCAGTACTTTCCTCTTTGTCTTGCCCTATCTCTTTCTCCTTCAATCTTACCTGTTGTTAACAAAGACAACAACCAAAAATCTACAAACTTCCATAAATGGGTGTTTGAATAGAATAGAAGGATTAAAATGGTATGATAAGGTTACCAACGTGGAACTGATGACAAGAACCAGACAAGTGCCAGTGGAACAAGAGATGAGAAGAAAACGATGACGATGGACACATACTGAAGAAACCTGTTGATAGCATTACAAGGCAGTCCTTGTTCTGGAACCTGTAATGATGTCTGAATCATATATCTCGGCATCATTTAAAATTTATCACCGCGCACATTCCGTGGATATAACTGACCAATCAAACGCCAGCTTGGTACAAGTAGTGTCAGAAGATATGATAGACATGCAGGAAACAAAAGTGTAGATGCTAATGATATTTCGGAAGGTAGTGTATACCTGGATCATAGAATACCTGGATAAAGAAGGACCCAATTCGATAATAGGGATGATTAGCTTTAGGCAGATAGCAATAGATTCACTGGATGTGTTGCAGAGCCGAAGTTATTATGAATAGAAGACAGTGGAGCATGAATCATGTTGTGTTTTTCTCTGTTTCGGCTGCTCCAGTGAATAGTCAAATAAACTACAAGATAAAGTGGATAGGCATAATGATAGAGCTCATGAGTAAAATAAGTCTAAGATGGAGGAAATCAGTGGAGAAATAAGGATTCCAGAACTATTACTATCTAAGCACACCTTGCCTTGCCTACACGATTATGAATGCTTGCAAACGTACTTTGGGCTAGTTGTCATCTCGTACATCCGCAGGTCCACTATATAAGGGGAGAGAACGAATGACACAGTCAAACTCGCCGCCTAATTCAAACTACAGACACAGAGCACAACATTTGTATCACCTCTGTTGCCATCTGCAGAAGTGTGAGCAGACTGTGTATCCATTGAAAGCCTGTCTGTGATTGGGGGTAAGCGAGATGTTAATTAAATTTATATATACTCGTGTATATATTTATATATATATATATATATATATATATATATATATATATATATATATATATATATATATATATATATATATATATGTGTGTGTGTGTGTGTGTGTGTGTGTGTGTGTGTGTGTGTGTGTGTGTGTGTGTGTAGGACGTTCAGAAAGTAATGCACCACATCGTTTTTCTCAGCTAATAATGAAGAGGGCTATCAATCATTTTTCTTAATGCCTGCCCTATACAAATCCGACGTCTTCTCCTTACACATCCATTCAAGACAGGGGAAGGACCTCTCGCAGAGAGGCGTATGATGCAACACAGAGAAAGCCGAAAGGAGTCTGTGTTGCTGACTAACCTTCTTTCTTCTAGGAGAACTTCCAGATTTGGCACAAAATCGAGGTTCTGGGAATGTGTGAAACAAAGGGGAAGGGGGTAGACAAGAAGAAACTCATTGGTGCTGTCCTCAGGACATGAAGACGAAAGTTCACACCACTGTGAAGGGGTAGCTCTTACAAGGTATGTTGTCTAAAGAAGCACAGAAAGCACTCATTGAATGGGAAGCTGTTGGACCCAAAAAAATAATAACAGCTACTTTCAAAACAGCTAAAAAGAAATTACAGGTAAATGTCTTCCAATGTTATGCACCAACGAATGACAAAGAAGAGTCTGTGAAAGAAGCATTTTATACTAGACTACAGGAAATTATGGATAAAGTAAAAAGAAGAGACATCACAATTTTGATGGGTGACATGAATGCAAAGATAGGTACAGTCAACACCGGATTTGAAGAAGTCATGGGAAAACATGGGCTAGGAATAATGAATGAAAATGGGCAAGAAAGGCAGAGGTAGACCACGAAGCACATAGAGAAGAGAGCTGGAAACAGAAGTGCAAATGACACACACACACATCTCTCTCTCTCTCTCTCTCTCTATATATATATATATATATATATATATATATATATATATATATATATATATATATATATATATATATAGCGAGAGGAAAGATATAATGATAGTGAGATAATCCTGGATAACTAGATGTATCAGATGATACCTAGATAGTGCCACATAAGAGACTGGTCTTACAAGAAAAACAACATTCTCTGAAAAGAGTAATGGTGTATCGACATCAAAGGTTTAGTCAAGCTGCATTATAGGTTCCTATATGAGATGGTTTTGTACTATCTAGATTCCTATGGGCTCCTCTCAAGACCAACCTTAGACAATGACTCTGCTAGGGGTAATTAACTACAGAACAAGAACTTTAAACCAAATTTAAATAATTCATTGAAGACTCTGCATACATATTATAAATTATTTATTTACAAGATCTTTTCTTCTTTGTTCTTTGTTAATTTTCAAATAAAATTCAATTGATTCCAAAAAAAATTATGGTTCACTTTCAAATATACATAACACATTTACAGTTAATATCTTAAACTAATATAGTTCATATTCACTGTTTTCTTGCTTACTGATGGAATCTGTCTCTATTTTTGTGCTTTCTTGTATAGATGAACATAAATGTTATTTTATGACTCATGTGACTGTCAAATGTCTTCTATATACATCACAGTGTATTCATCATCACATAGTTTATTCGAAGGTGGGTTTATGTATATGGTATTTGAAAGTTGAAGTAGCCCAAAGCTGAGCTACATATCTGAAACAAAGTCCTTCCTAGGCATCGTACAGCAGTATGATTGGATAGAACCCCACCACTGCGGGTCCTCCACTCGTCAAGAAGACACAGTTAATACTGGCAAAAGCTCTGACAAAGTTGAAAATATATTTGCTGACTTGGTCACTATAGGTTTTGTATGACACTCAGGGCAGGATATAACCTGAAACAATATATACAACCTACGTAGTATTGCTCACTGTCTCCTTAGCCAGTCAGGAGGTATAATGAGACATTTCAGACAAGCTGTGGTTAATTGCAAGAGACATAGTAAGTACCGAGTGAGTGTGTTTTCGAGGATGATGAGAAAGTTACTGGATCCCCTGAATAATCCATGCATCACCAACTTCATGGATGATATTCTTATAGCCACAGAAACATTTGAGGAACATATTAACTCTCTGAATATGTTGTTTAATCGACTGAGAGAGACCAATTTGACAGCTAGACCGACGAAATGCTGTGTTGGATGTAAAGAGCTGGAATTCTTGGGACACAGTACATCAGGGAAACATGACCCCTGACCCCAAGAACCTGGAGAAGTTGAAAAAAGCAACAAGACCACAGACAAAAAAAGATGTGCGATCTTTTGTCTCATTATGTGGTTTCTACCAAAAGTATATTAAAAACTTTAACTCCATATGTGCTCCATTGACTGATTTAACGCGCAAAGGAAATCCTGATAGAATTATTTGGACAGCGCAGTGTGAAATAGCCTACCAAGAGTTGAAGGAAAAGCTCACAAGCAGGCCCATTTAAATTACCTGACTTGAGTCAAGAGTTCATTGTGAGAACGGATGCGAGTAATATAGGTTTGGGTGCAGCTCCATTACAAAGGTCAAATTCACTTGATGGGGAATTAAACCCAGTTGCTTATGCTAGCCGTAAGTTGAACACAGCTGAACAAAAATACTCAACAAGTGAAAAAGAATGTCTGGCCGTCATATGGGCTATAAAGAAGTTCCAGATTTACCTTTATGGTAAATCATTTAAGATCCAAACAGATCATAAACCACTCGTATGTCTGTCACAAGCAAAGCATGAAAATGCTAGATTATTACGCTGGTCGTTGCTCTTACAGCCATACCAGTTTACCATAGAATACATTCCCGGCAAAACCAATGTTGGCGCTGATTTTTTAAGCAGACATCCCTACGACGAACATCAGAGTAGTCACCAGGCATAGTAGTAAATTTATCTATGTGTATTTAAAAGTAGGAACTGACATATGATAGTCTGTTCTAAGTGGGGAGATGTGTGGTGAACTTCTAAGTACAATATCTAAATTAGAATATAACAGTATAGGCATAAAGTCAAGATAAGATAGTACTAAAAATTTTCGGCGAGAATCGTAGGTTCTCGCCTACGCCTTCAGCTTATTATTTGCTAACGCATAAGCCGAACACAACGCTACCCTTTTTTTTCAAATTTGTCCTTGACATAAACGCCCCACTTTTCCTAGTTCTAAGAAATATTTGCCTAACTGCATTTGGGGAAAGGAGTGGCAAGGCTAGATAAAACACGCAAATCACGTCTCAAATTGGTTCTAACACTACAACCGACTTGCACGCTTTGCTATAGGCGGGTTTCCCCAATACGATGAAAAAGTTAGAAATGTGGACACTACGGTCATGGAAACACGTTTAGCTCTTATTGCGAATGACATAAGCTCTCGTATTTAGCTTGAAACTAACATAGAAAAAAAAGACAGAATTTTGAACCAAGCCACATAGCCCCATAAAAATCGTATATTCGTGTACCTGAAGACTTGCTGACCAAGAATATGTTGTTAGTTATCTAAATAGTCCATTAAATAATCAAATATTGATAAAACAATACATAGAGATCAGAGATACTGTCAGGTCAAGTCATATCTGTTTAGATTGGATCGCATATTTTTTGGGGAAAAAATTAGGTGAAAGCTAGGCTAAGATGGTACGAGGAAGGGGATTGGGTGGAATTTGAAGTGAGACGAAATATTATTGGCCGATCTCGTACTAAGCATATATCACCCGAGTAACGTAGTAGAAAATTGAATTGTATTTTTGAATGACTTTGTTTACAAGTGAAATAAGGGTAATCATTGGCCAGAGTAGTGGATATTGGGGAAAAAGCATTAGTTGGGGACGCCATTTCTAACAAAATTTTGACACATAGCGATGAGATCAGTCTTGTGCAGTGAAAACCATATTTCTCAAAAGCCTGGACAAAACGGCAGATCGAAAGTGTGCCAGTCATCGTTCACTGTGTATTTCATTGAATAAATGTGGTGAGATTGACTTTATTAACATGTATTTCAAATAAAAATTGAATGTGAGATAATAATGTACGACAATAAGTAAGTAGGCCTGTAGCAAACTTAGGCAGAGCCTAGAGATTAATCCACCATGTGTTAGACTGTCAGAGAGGTGTAAAACTACAAGAAAATATGTATGATTGTCATCAAGGAGCATAACACCTATCCTATTATATGGAAGGATGACAGCTGGAATTGCAGTGGCGTTGTAACTATTAGGGGAGAGGAATACTGGTGTACATTGTCACATCAAAAGATAATGGTGGCTGGGGTTTGTATAAAGCTATGATTCTTTTCGTTTGTTTGTAATATACCTGTACTTAAATGTGGAATAGTATAGTATACTAGGTATAAAGAAGGATGCATAACCTTCACATTTCAGGGTCCTGGGTACTGACGTTAATAAAGTACCAAACGCTTGAGAACTGCTCGATTCAGGACTCTATCTGTATACTTCGAGCCCATGCTAGTGGCCATTGCCTATCAAAAAGGTGGAAAAGATTGTCAAACGAGCAGAGGAAACGTTCTACCTGTATTCTCCTGCCAAGATAAGTTCTTGTTCGGCACCTGGCAGCTCAACTAAAAGAACTTAACAGACTAGAAAGTGACCTTAATGAAAACTGTGCCTAATATTAATATTTCCACAAGTGACAAACGAAAACAGACTTAACTTTAAGGGAGTGATTATAACCAACAATCTATGGTGTAGTACCAGTATTACCTCAAAGTAGAAGAATATAACCACACACTTATATTAGAATAATAGTGTATGTATGGACAGAAGATCCACTGTGTTATTGGAATGTTGTAAATGATTCTTTTGATTTCACATTTGATTGTCAGTCCTGGTTCAAAATAAATTAGAATCAGCATAATAAATTGTACAAAATATATTTACACAAATTTCAACCACTGTCTTAAATAAGATAGCCTTTTAAAGTGTCGTTGGTATGTTATTGTTGTAGTACTGTTGGTGGTTGTGGATAATAAACTATTTGTTTGTATATTTGTTGGTTATTGCACATTACACTCCACAATCATAACCCTAGACACTACACGAAGTCATTTTATATAATAATATAGATTAATTTTGAATGAGATCAAAAAGGGTGGTAGCGGAAAGGTACTCTGGAAAGTTTAAAATACTATTTGTTAAATTCAGGGACCTTCATAGCTGATCTCATTTAATCCAATAATAATACAGAACAACAATTCATAACATCAAAACCCACCACAGCGGTCTACTTTTGCAGACATAGAGCACAAGGCCAAGGATCTGACTGAGTGTGAACATTATCAAGAACAAACTCGAAGAAAACACAAACGAAATCGAGAGTATGATGATTTCAGTGGTTCCAGCACACTTGATCCACTTGTTGAATCTCAAACGCCTTCTCAGCAGTTTAAAAGCCGAACATTTCTTGTCCTTATTGATAGCTTGCTCTCTGCCTTGTCAAAACGCCAGAAAGCTTCTCAAAAGTTGAATGATGTATTTGGATTCCTTCGTCAGTTACAGTCGTTTACACCTGAAGAGGTGGTAACGAGATCATCGAATCTTATTAAATCATATCTGGAAGAAAGTCTTTGTGAAGAACTTGTGCAGTTTACAGAACTGTTGAAAACTGATCTTGCTTCTCATATTGGCACTACTCTAGACCTTGTAGAGTTACAGTTTTACCGTTTGATAATTGACAATTCTTTGGAGTCTTGTTTTCCAAATGCAGAAATCGCCTTGCGCATCTATTTGTCACTAATGGTAACCAACTGCAGTGGAGAACGATCATTTTCAAAACTGAAACTTATTAAAAATGAACTAAGGAGCACAATGGGTCAAAAGAGATTGAAAAATCTCACACTAATGAGCATTGAACACAAACTTCTGCGTGAAATTGATACATCCTACATCATTAACAAATTTTCTCATGCTAAATGTAGAAACATTAATATTTAAACAATAATGTTGACTGTGTTGTTACTTTTGATAATGATAATTACAATGCAAATTAAAAATGTATGTGTTCAAATATATTTGTGTTGTTTTATTGTTTTTTCTTAAATATAGGGCCCCTTTCTTAACATAGGCTATGCTACAGGCCCCGTACTAGCTTAATCCGGCCCTGTCTACAGCAAAGAAAACGAAAGAATTTTAATTGTATATAGGCTAAGAAATAAAACGGATGCCTTTTTGGAGATTATTTGCGTACCTTGGACAAAATGGTTCGTAGATGCATAAATTAACACAATTTATTTCCCGCGCACTATTTTCGCAAACGTCTCGTAGCTTTAGTGTGTTTCTGATTATATGGATAGGCATGGACTGTCATTTGAAGCTTTTATATTCGCTTCTGTGAAGTGATGTATGTATTTTTATTGCCTATCTCTTATTCGCTTCTGTGAAGTGATATATGTATTTTTATTGCCTAAATCTTATTCGCTTCTCTGAAGTGATGTATGTATTTTTATTGCCTATCTCTTATTCGCTTCAGTGAAGTGATGTATGTATCTTTATTGCCTATCTCTTATTCGCTTCTGTGAAGTGATGTATGTATCTTTATTGCCTATCTCTTATTCGCTTCTGTGAAGTGATGTATGTATCTTTATTGCCTATCTCTTATTCGCTTCTCTGAAGTGATGTATGTATCTTTACTGCCTATTTCTTATTCGCTTCTGTGAAGTTATGTATGTATTTTTATTTCCTATCTCTTATTCTCTTCAGCGAAGTGATGTATGTATCTTTATTGCTTATCTCTTATTCGCTTCAGTAAAGTGATGTATGTATTTTTATTGCCTATCTCTTATTCACTTCAGTGAAGTGATGCATGTATCTTTATTGCCTATCTCGTCTTCGCTTCAGTGAAGTGATGTATGTATCTTTATTGCTTATCTCTTATTCGCTTCAGTGAAGTGATGTATGTATCTTTATTGCCTATCTCTTACTCGCTTCTGTGAAGTGATGTATGTATCTTTATTGCCTATCTCTTATTCACTTCAGTGAAATGATGTATGTATTTTTATTGAATATCTCTTTCTTTGCCTTTTTTGATATCTACATGCGGGCTATTTAAATGCGGAGCTGCTCCGTGGATCTTAGCATGTTTTTAGCTCATGGCTTATCTGCTTTGCCTACTTGCTGAACACTTTGTTGATACATTCGCGTGCACTGTATTTATTTATATTAAAGTTCTACTTCGTCTGCCGTGTTTTTATGCGGCCGCGTTTACGAGCGGAGAGGAAACAATTAAAGTGTTTACTTACGTGACCTCTGGATTGATGGCGCTTTTACTTCCGTTGATACTCTGGGGGTCGCTTCCGTTGATACTCTGGGGGTCGCTTCCGTTCATGTTGGCCCTGGAATGATAAACCTTACACAATGAAGCACGGATACAATTCAACATTACAGCTAAATAAATAAGGTGGCTATATGAAAACTATACAGCAGTTGGAAAATATTTTGACGTATCAGTTTAAAGAGCAGTTCTAATTAATTTGAAGCCTGGGAGGATTAAGCTGCCATTCGTGGTGATGCTCCCTAAGCCGTTACCTCAGATTAGCTGAAAAGAAGCAGAAGGGAAAAGAGCACGCCGAGAGAAACATCAGGCCAAAAAAAAAAAAAAAATCACTTGAGGCCTATCACCTCAGGGGCGTATTCCCAAAGGCCTTTTTTGACGGAATGGGGCTACTTCTACTATTATACTGAATTCTAACTAATACGGAGGCCTTTCGGTTACTTTCAGGTTTTTTTAAGTTTACCTTCCTTTGTCTGTGTTCCTAATAGGCACAACGAAGACCTACTCGGATGATGGTTTGTCAGTATGGTCCTGATGGTAATGTAACTACCTCTAGCCACTTCTAATACTGGGAGAACTGTCAGAGCACTTGCTTCCCGAGACAAAGTTACCGGGTTTGAAATCTGGTAATGTCAGGCTCCGGTAATCCTCTTCTTAGATCTTTAGCTGCTAACTGAAAAAGCAGTAAGTGGCCATTACGCCTGTGGTGTCTTGTCGGGCAGAAACAAACTGTCTCCACTTTGCTTGGTCGGTGGCCATCCATTGTGCAGAGGCTCACCTCCGGTTCATACTTTGTATTTCGATCTCCACGGTTCTCCGCCAAGTTGTTTTTAACCGGCCTGTTTTTCTCCTTTCTTCTGGGTTTGACAGAGATTATGTAAATAGATTACATGCATCCACACATTTTGCTCCCACCTGGCTTTCACCTTTGCTTCCTCATTAGTATGCATGGTTAGTTAAACGTAGAACCCCTACACTTCAATATCTGTCTAATTCATAATGTAGCAACGCCTATTTTTCGTTTCTCTATGTCTTACAGGCATTAGGAATGTTTACAAACAGACCTATTAGCTAGTCCAGAGCCGTTAAACTGAACGCTTGTAGGAGGAGAACGGGTCGTCTATTTGTAAACCAAAGGCGATAAGATTATAGACGTACTTTCGTTCATCTGGTGCGGATAACCAAGTTACCGACCGCATCGTTCGTTAGAGAATGTAATTAAGCTACGGAACGAGGAAGATATAAGAGACGAGTTGCTCGTGGGACAACGTATGTTGGCGGCGTAAGTGTGAAATAAAATTTTCATTTAGAAATCGACCGCAGTTTTTCCCAAAAATACGGGCAAGGCGTGACATCTCGCAAGTACTAGCGAATTTATACTAAATTCATATATATACCTCATTGTCACAGCATAATTATTCACTAAATTTTATAGTGGGTACACTGTAGTGTGACAACACTGGTATTCATCTTTGAATACCTGTCCAGCCGGTTTTGGCTAGAAGGGAAACAGGAAGAAAAGGTTTGGCGGCAAAGGGAGTCTAGATATGTCCGCTCGACTGAGAAGTCGTTGATGGCCGTTGTCAGCAGCTTTTGCTGGGGAAAGTTATATGGATGCCACTATTGACATTACTTCTTGCCGTTATTTTCATGAGATCAGGAGTAGTGATTTGTTGCTAGTTTGATATTGTGCATGCTAGTGATTTCCTCCTGGATTGTATTTCTGATAAGCTGATTGCAATTGTGTACTGCGTTTTGTCAGTAGTGTATTCCGCCTATGTGAATGATAGTCATGGCGGTTGCTGAGTAGATTGTCTCTGCGACTATTATTTGGATATCTTGTTGAGCTATAGTGTGTCGCAAGTATGTGGCAGTTCTTTCAGTGCATTGTGCAATGCATGTTCATGTGTACCGTCAGCCGGGTGCGGCTCCTCTGTGTGTAATATTCATTAAAAGGGCCATTACCTGTTATAGGTGTTATCATGTTATTTATGTCAGCTATTGTGTGCTATGGTTGTACCTTTGAGACAGCGAGCTAAGAGTCTAGTGTGAGAGTGCCTTAAACCCATAGTACCAGTAGAGAGTTCGCTCTGACAGCACAAGTATTCTCATGTGTCCAGTTCTGACACTCATCCTTTAAACTCAGTTATCGAGTCGCCTCAGAAAGTTCGGAACATCTAGCTTGGAAGTCCATTGTTAAAGTGCATTTCTTAGTATTTTCGTTGGAGATAATTTTATTTTCTGTGCGGTGGTAAAAATATATACTAGCACTTGAGCGAATTAATAGTTAAGGTTTGTCATTATATTTCACTGGGATTTACTGTGTTTTATGGCTAGCAGATTAAATAAATATTTAAAGCTAATTTTTCCAGCTGTAACGTAAATTTAATTAATTTCTATTAACCACTATGAAATATATATTTATTTATCTCTAATCCATTATGAGAAATTTTATATATGAAAGCGCTTATTTCACGGGTTAATTTAAACGATAAGATAATCTATACACCTGTGGTTTTTATCAAATTTATAACCGAGTGGATTAATAGTAAATCATACCTTTAAGCGAGTTAGGAATTAATACTGATATTGTGGTTATATGTTACGTTTTTTCTTCCTAAAAACCTAGTACGGATCATAAACCAAACCTACCAGCGGCCTTAACCTACATCTGAGAAAACTGGGTCTAAACCTAAGTCCAATAGTACCAAAACAAACATTCTTATTTAAAAGCAGGTCTTTGAGGTTGACCTGTTCGGCCCTCTTGTTCACCCAGAGAGAGAGAGAGAGAGAGAGAGAGAGAGAGAGAGAGAGAGAGAGAGAGAGAGTACACCGATATAAGAATAAGAATAATTGTAAAGGGAAACAAAAGCCAAATCCAAACCTCAGAAATGAGGTGTCTGAGGAAGGTGGTTGAAGTAACAAGAACAGACATGGTCCGCAACCAGACAATACGTCAAGGCCTAAAATCCTACTCCCTGCAGACCCAAATAGAACAGTCCCAGCTAAGATTGTTTGGCCATGTATGCAGAATGGGAGAAGTTCCGCTACCACGACAAGCATCGGGAATAAAGAGCCAGAGATCCAGACCTCCAGGACGACCCAGAGTTCGCTGGGAGAACAACATTAGACAATCTTTGAAGGACCGAGGACTAGAATGGAACCAGGCCAGGAGGAAGAAAGCCGATAGGATAGTCTGTCGGTCTCTCTTTCAAACTTCTACACTTCACGGTAGAAGGGAAACGACTAAGTAAGTAAGTAAAGGGACACATAGATACCCAGATTCCTTTTCCATTTTTACATGTACATTCAGCCCGCTGTGGCGTATTATCAAAATTAACACTACCCGATTTCCGACCACTGTGTTGTGAAGAGGATTTACCCAGACAAGATTTATCTACCTGACATTCTATTTAACTATCAAATATTTCAAGCTACTGTACACTGTGAACATTAAATCTCGAAAGTGTTTTCCTACCTCTACTAAATGCTGTGACATGAACAGAATCTATAAACAGTTGTAGCGAAATCTGTGAGATAATTGCTAATTTCAGTAAGATTTTAGTCCTATGATAATAAATAAACCCGCCCTCAACGCCAGTAGAGCGCTGCCTTTTGTGCAAAGGAAATGCTTAAAAAATGACCCGGCATAAAATCTAACACGCCTTTTAGTTTCGGTTTCGAGATGTACAATTAACAATTTAACATCTTGCCCGATCGGCTGCACGAAACTGCGGCAAGACTTATAATTAACGATCTGCCAGAAGTGTGACACCAAACTACGTTCTGAATTAACGAAATCTTTTAACTTTACCGTTAAACTTAGTAGTAACTCGGACATTTTCCAGTAGTAAGAACGAAACCACTGTAATAATTAACGCCAACACTACCAAACGTTTTGAAAAACCCCTCTTCGTTCTGCACGCGGTTCCTTTACTATATACACGCTGTCGGCAAAGCCAGCAGATATAAACACACAGACAGTTTAAATTCTCGCCGCGTAGTGTATTTCTGACGTCACTCAAACTAGTTGGTTTATTTGAATAATGAAAAAAAGTGATAGAGAATGAGGGAGGAAGATGGCCGACTTGTGTAAAAGTTATATTTGACGATTGACAGTGACAAAACTGAAAATCTAAACCATAATGAAATTGACCATAAAAATCATATATTAGGATAGCTTAGTGTCTCCTGAGAAATAATATGTTTTAATATATATGGTAGTCAAATTATTAGCCAAGTTATTGAGATAATACTATATGTCTACGGATGCTAGGACGGACAGACTGTTGTTCTTGTTCGTTTAGACATAACGTTATTGGGAACGCAAGTTTTAAAAAAGAGGCATTGGAGTAATTCAAATCCGATTGGTTGGTATAAGGGTATAGCAGTAAAAGGGGGAGGAAGGAAAATGGTAACCAAAACTAAACATCTTTTTGTATTGACATAACTAACGCAGATTGACCAATGGTCTACGAGACACATAGTTTGTTTGGAATTTTGTTTTTGTTTTTTCAAAACTAAATTCAAAATTTGGTAGTTGCCTGATTTCATTGGCCAGCTCTAATAGATATTGGCCAAAGGCTTAGGGGTCTCGTGGCCATTTGACAAGAAATTTTTATATCAACAAGTACGTTGAGAACAGATGTGATAAATTGTAAAATAAATACTAAATTCACAGTCTGGACAGGGCAGAGAAAACTGAGGCCATATCTTTTGCCAGTCAACGTTATTTGTGACATATTTCTTTCAATTTATGGTAAGAATGCTTTATGTATTAATATGCTTGATTAAAACTGCAAAAGTTAGATACTGCTATTGGGAAAAGGGAAGGACATGCCGGGAGCAAACATTATTGAGTCCTCACATTGAACTGTATTTGACTGTTGCATATTGTTATGATTTTGTATTAATATTATTGTATTAGAAGATGTTAGTAAGCCTCAGTGTTCCGTGAACACTCTTCAACATGTCTAGAGCATTTATAATTAAGAAAAGAAAAGAAAATCAAGCAAAAGGAGATGTGGTTACTCCACGTTATTGTATTGAAGAAAACTATGGAAAAGTACAGTGTCGTATCTGCCATAGAGACCTGTGGTGTGGTCACAGAAAGGTGTGAGTCATATAAATTAGGGCTAGTGCACCTGTATGCACACGAGGCTGACCCCATACCATCATGTGTAAATAGTGATAAAAATATGTGATCAGTTGTGAAAAGGCCAGAGTGTCTTTTATTGCAGTGTTTTTATTTCCTGTTACCAGCCGGTGATGAGTGATTGTAAAGAAAAAAAGTCTCCTTTCAAAAGTTTATGCTGTCAGCAGATATCCTGAAGGAGCTTGTGGGTGCTGATATATATCTATTCTCTGCAGCGACGTACGGACTTGTTACCTTCATACCAAGAATCCCAGGTGATGTGTTAACATCTGGGACTTCTGACACTTCATTCAAATAAAAATTGTTATTTCCAAGAATAAACAGAAGTATATGGGGAGTGAAGAAACAACAGCTCCTCCTAACAAATGACTAACACTAGTAGATATTAAAGTTTTATTCTGTGAATACACCTACAGGAATAATATAGTGACATTATACTTATAGGACAAAGAGTCCAGACATTTTAGTTAATAAGTATATGTAAAATATATTTTCCTCATTTTCAAAGACCTGTCCAAAAGAGATGGCAGGACAGGCAGATTAAATTGTACAAAGAAAAGAATTCAATTTTAAAGAAAACTTTAACCACAGTCTTATTTATTTCCTTATAGTGAGTTAAAGTGTATTGTGTTGATGTACCACCATTGTCATTTCACCCCTAGACACTAGTCACATCAGACACCAGCCACTAGAATAAAAATACAGACCGTGTGAGATCTAGGGAGGTAGCGTTAGGTTCCATGATAATACATCATCATCATCATCTTCTACTTTAGAGTCAGGGGCCTACATTTGCTTGACCTCACACGGTTGGCACAGACTCAGCTTTCTTTCCTTTTAGGTAACATCTTAACCTCCCCAGCAAATTACACTTGCTACATATATTGGTAGGCTTGTCCGGGATTTGAACTTCTAGTACTACATAAATTGGGGTCCTGGTCTGGGTTTTAGCAGTAACAACATTTCTATTTACCCAGGGAATCCCTATTGTTAATATTGATCAAGATTTGGGAAATTGATGAAGTGTCAGAGCCTGGAATAATTAATTAGAGTTGTACTTATTTAAGAAATTGAGTTAGAACATTTTAGTATTTATCAGATGGCGGATTTGGCCAAGTTTTGCTCTGCTGCTGTGCAGACTGCCAGAAACATGAACATGGAGGGTCAAGTCTTGATTGACTATGTCACCTCAGAATGTGATAAGTTTATTGCTAGGGAAGAACATAGATTAGCTGAAGAGAGGAGAATGCAGTTAGAAGATGCCAGGGAGATGAAGAAATTAGAGTTAGATAGAGAGGCAGAAATTAAACGTTTACAAATTGAGGCTGAGAAGGAGGCTAAAAGATTAGAGAGGGAAGCAGAAGATAAGAGATTAGAAAGGGGAGCAGAAGAAAAGAGACTGACTGCCGAGAGGGAAGCAGAAGATAAAAGATTAGAAAGGGAAGCAGAAGAAAAGAGACTGACTGCCGAGAGGGAAGCAGAAGATAAAAGATTAGAGAGGGAAGCAGAAGCAGAAGATAAAAGATTACAGAGGAAGCACGAGCTGCGACTGAGGGAGCTGGAGTTACAGGGCCATGCTCCTGACTATGGTCACAGCCCCTCTACCTCTGATGCTACTGCTAGTCAGGGGGCCTCCAACTCAGCCATTGGGTTTCACTTAAATTATTTTGTTGAGAGAGACGATGATATTGAAGCATATTTAAGTAGGTACGAGGTATTAGCTACAACTTATGAGCTAGAAAAGTAAAGATGGGTCCTGAAGTTATCCCAAGGTCTTCGCGGAACAGCTTATGAAGTTTTTTTCCAAAATAAGCAGGAATGACCAAGACAATTATGACATGTTACAGCAGACTCTTTTGCTAAGGTATGAAAAGAACGGAGAATTTTATAGAAAAAAATTTAGAAATACCAAGCTACTGTCGGGTGAGACCTATCACCAGTTCTCTGCACGTTTAGAGACGTACTTGGAGAAATGGACTGCTCTGGGGAAACCCCAAGATCTTAAAGAAATGATCCTTATTGAGCAATTAAGAGAGTCCATGGCTCCAGACTTGAGAACGTTTCTCATGGAACAAGGTGCAGAGAGGCTGGGTGAGTTACTTAATGTCACTGAGAGGTATCAGGCAGCCCAGGCAGAAGTAGCGGGCAGTAAAAGAAAACATGTGGACATTAATAGAACCCCTCCAGACCAAGGTGAATATTATAATCATAATATGGAACCTAACTGAGGAAAACCCCATTTTGATAGGCCACACAATGACTATAAAAACAAAAACCCACAATTCAATGACAGGAAACCATTCAGACAGGAAGGAAAATATTGTAAAATATGCAGGATGAATAATCATAATACAATTGACTGTGGTAGGAAAGTTCCTCCATATAAAGCGGCATGCATGATCACAGTGGACAAGGGGAGGAAGAAACTGACAGAGAATCATATTAATTTTCAACATCCCCCCATCTGTGAAGAAGTGACATGTAGTGGTGCCAGAGTTAGGTGCCTTTACGATTCCGGATTGGAATATGACTCGGTTGTGAGTGCAACCCTGGTGCACCCTAACCAGTATACCACAGAGAAAGTGGAGATACAAGGGGCCGTAAAGGGAATAGCCACCATAACACTTCCCGTAGCCAACATAAATGTTAAGACTAGGTACGTGGAAGGAGTGATTAGAGCAGCCGTGTGTGACGACCCTAACTACCCGCTGGTGTTAGGAAGTAAGTATGTTTTTCCAGGAAGCCCTGTAAAACCTGTGGTAATGGCCACGCTCCAGGTCAGGTCAACCCCTAGAAAGGAGGACACACCACCACCAAACATTCATCCTAAACAAATGAGAAAGGCCCAGGCAAATGACAAAACATTACAACCTTGCTTTGGCAAATTGCCAAACAGCCATACACACCCTAAAAAAGGAAAATTCTATATGAAGGAGGGACTGCTCTACAGGAAAGCTAGAGCAGGATCCAACAGGGAGGGACAGCTAGTGCTGCCCAAGAGTTATAGGGAACAAGTGATGGCACAAGCACATGTTGTACCAGACGGTGGACACCAGAAGATGGGTACCACACGCCAAAGGACATCTGTTGCATATTTCTGGCCAGGCATAGCTGAAGACATTGAAAAATTTGTTGAGGCCTGTGACCAGTGCTGCAAGGTAAATTCCACAGGGTGGAAAACTAATAACCAGATGCCCGCCAAGCATTCTGAAACACATGGGTCTAAAAATAAAAAAGGAAAGCCCACACGTTGGGAACATTATCAGGACCTACCCAAGTACTCCGGTGAAAGTAGGCCTGAAACTACTAGGAAGAATTAAAAGGAAAAGGTAGATAAAGTGAATAGGAACGCTCCTTTTCACAACCCGACTTCCTCGAAAACCTTTAGTTTAGCATCTCTGCATATGGCACCAAGAGAACGCATAAACAAAGACCAGTCATCCCAGGCTCAGTTTGAAGCCGCTTTTTGTGAACTGGCCAACATTAGCACTGAAGATAATCTGCCAGATTTGAACCCGAAACAAAATGTTAACAGAAGAAAAGTGGGGAGTGGACGAGTGAGCAGTTGGGAAAATGCCCACAGCGCTTCACAATATGGCTATTAATTTAGCATTATAAGGGCACAGGTAACATTGGTAGTTAACCGACCCTACACAGTCCACGGGGAAGTATTGTACGGACCCTGGCTGGAGATCACCCACATATTATAACAATGCTAAAACAGGGCGAATTGATTTCTGATGTAGAAATTCATTTCCCCACCTATTATATTATTTCACCAAAAATTGTTGTTAGGCGGAGAAGACAGTTGCTGAATATGTCCTCCATTTGAGTGGAACATTATAGAATCTTATATGAATATTATTAAAGATTGTTTCCTAACTAAAGTCAGCTGGAGCGCAGACAAATGGTTGGCTGTGAACATTTCGGAGGAGCATAATGAATCCCTAGGTTGCCTTTTGGACTTGAGGATACTCCGAGTGTTTTATCCAGGCTGATAAAGGAACTATTGGATCCTCTACATAACTCTACCATCACCATTTTATAGATTCTCTCCTCATAACTATTGCAAACTTGAGGGAGGTCTAGAACTTCTGGACATGTCATGAGACAAACTCAGGAAAAGTAATGGTGAAACAGATATTTATAATCAGCATTAGACAAGCAGTAACACTTGCAGCTGTTCAGTAACATAACTGAAATAGATTCTTGGATTGCAGAGGTCTGAGGCAACCTTCGTCAGTAGTGCTTACTTTGAATTGACCCACCTGCATCAATCCATGATAAATATAAAGGCAGAGTATTCATCAGAAAAACGCGTAAGACTTCATTTGCGCTAAGTTATCTCACAGATTGTAACCTGCAATGGATGCATGTTTTAGGAAGGGAGGTGTGTAGCGAAATCTGTGAGATAATTGCTAATTTCAGTAAGATTTTAGTCCTGTAATAATAAATAAACCCGCCCTCAGGTGTCTGACTATTGGCATCTTCAACGCCAGTAGAGCGCTGCCTTTTGTGCAGTGGAAATGCTTAAAAAATGACCCGCCGTAAAATCTAACACGCCTGTTAGTTTCGGTTAAAGACGTACAATTAACAATTTAACATCTTGCCCGATCTGCTGCACGAAACTGCGGCAAGACTTATAATTAACGATCTGCCAGAAGTGTGACACCAAACTACGTTCTGAATTAACGAAATCTTTTAACTTTAACGTTAAAATTAGTAGTAACTCGGACATTTTCCAGTAGTAAGAACGAAACCACTGTAATAATTAACGCCAACACTACCAAACGTTTTGAAAAACCCCTCTTCGCTCTGCACGCGGTTCCTTTACTATATACATGCTGTCGGCAAAGCCAGCAGATATAAACACACAGACAGTTTAAATTCTCGCTGCGTAGTGTATTTCTGACGTCACTCAAACTAGTTGGTTTATTTGAATAATGAAAAAAGTGATAGAGATTGAGAGGGAAAGATGACCGACTTGTGTAAAAGTTATATTTGACGATTGACAGTGACAAAACTGAAAATCTAAACCATAATGAAACTGACCATAAAAATCATATATTAGGATAGCTTAGTGTCTCCTGAGAAATAATATGTTTTAATATATATGGTAGTCCAATTATTAGCCAAGTTATTGAGATAATACTTTATGTCTACGGATGCTACGACGGACAGACTGTTGTTCTTGCTCGTTTAGACATAACGTTATTGGGGACGCAAGTTTTAAAAAAGAGGCATTGGAGTAATTCAAATCCGATTGGGTGGTATAAGAGTATAGGAGTAAAAGGGGGAGGAAGGAAAAAGTTAACCAAAACTAAACATCTTTTTGTATTGGCATAACTAACGCAGATTGACCAATGGACTACGAGACACATAGTTTGTTTGGAATTTTGTTTTTGTTTTTTCAAAACTAAATTCAAAATTTGGTAGTTGCCTGATTTCATTGGCCAGCTCTAATAGATATTGGCCAAAGGCTTAGGGGTCTCGTGGCCATTTGACAAGAAATTTTTATATCAACAAGTACGTTGAGAGCAGATGTGATAAATTGTAAAATAAATACTAAATTCACAGTCTGAACAGGGCAGAGAAAACTGAGGCCATATCTTTTGCCAGTCAACGTTATTTGTGACATATTTCTTTGAATTTGTGGTAAGAATGCTTTATGTATTAATTTGCTTGATTAAAACTGCAAAAGTTAGACACTGCTATTGGGAAAAGTGAAGGACATGCCGGGAGCAAACATTATTGAGTCCTCACATTGAACTGTATTTGACTGTTGCATATTGTTATGATTTTGTATTAATATTATTTTATTAGAAGATGTTAGTAAGCCTCAGTGTTCCATGAACACTCTTCAACATGCCTAGAGCGTTTATAATTAAGAAAAGAAAAGAAAATCAAGCAAAAGGAGATGTGGTTACTCCACGTTATTGTATTGAAGAAAACTATGGAAAAGTACAGTGGCGTATCTGCCATAGAGACCCGTGGTGTGGTCACAGAAAGGTGTGAGTCATATAAATTAGGGCTAATGCACCTGTATGCACACGAGGCTGACCCCATACCATCATGTGTAAATAGTGATAAGAATTTGTGATCAGATGTGAAAAGGCCAGGGTGTCTTTTATTGCAGGGTTTTTATTTCCTGTTACCAGCCGGTGACAGGAAACCGGATTAGTGATTGTAAAGAAAAAAAGTCTCCTTTCAAAAGTTTATGCTGTCAGCAGATAGCCTGAAGGAGCTTGTGGGTGCTGATATATATCTATTCTCTGCAGCGACATACTGACTTGTTACCTTCATACCAAGAATCCCAGGTGATGTGTTAACATCTGGGACTTCTGACACTTCATTCAAATAAAAATTGTTATTTCCAAGAATAAACAGAAGTATATGGGGAGTGAAGAAACAACAGCTCCTCCTAACAAATGACTAACACTAGTAGATATTAAAGTTTTAGTCTGTGAATACACCTACAGGAATAATATAGTGACATTATACTTATAGGACAAAGAGTCCAGACATTTTAGTTAATCAGTATATGTAAAATATATTTTCCTCATTTTCAAAGACCTGTCCAAAAGAGATGGCAGGACAGGCATTTTAAATTGTACAAAGAAAAGAATTCAATTTTAAAGAAAACTTTAACCACAGTCTTATTCATTTCCTTATAGTGAGTTAAAGTGTATTGTGTTGATGTACCACCATTGTCATTTCACCCCTAGACACTAGTCACATCAGACACCAGCCACTAGAATAAAAATACAGACCGTGTGAGATCTAGGGAGGTAGCGTTAGGTTCCCTGATAATACATCATCATCATCATCTTCTTTAGAGTCAGGGGCCTATATTTGCTTGACCTCACACGGTTGGCACAGACTCAGCTTTCTTTCCTTTTAGGTAACATCTTAACCTCCCCAGCAAATTACACTTGTATTGTAAACCATTGTACTCACTTTGTTTTTTTCTTCTCATGTTTGCTAATACTGTTCATTTCAGGATAGAGTAATTAGAAACCCTGTTCTTTACAGCACAGTCAATTTCTATACCATAGCGCAAATCTTTTGACCTTTTGGAGTTAATAATTTCTTCTAACGTGATCTTATCTCAACAGAGGCGATTGCACTTATGGGTTTATCTTTAACCTATGATTTTTTTATTTGCTATTGATATTAGATGTTGGGAAGATTTTTTATACGAAAATAAACTTACAAAACTTAATTTCCTTTGTCGGTCAGCTCTGCCCAATATCCCTACTCCATTAATATAGTTTTCACGTTTGTGCGTCAAGTTGATGTCACTTATCTGTGTGTGTGTGAGTGTGTGTATGTGAGTGTTTATAGTATATATGTTAATATATACTGAAAGGTAAACTGTCTGATAAACAAATTTCATTCGTAGAGATAGGCTGGACTAGAGTATCTTCTCAATCCAGGGACAGACTCTACCTTTTCACCATTTCACTCGTGAAATCTATTTCTTTACCTTATCTCTCACTGAGTTATCACCTTGTCAGTTCTATTCAGACGGGACCAGAACCTATCTTAATCACCTATCCAAAATCTACGACACTGGGGCCCATAGCAGCTGCAGTCAACCCAGCTGTACATGCTTATGTGACTTTGTTCATTGCTCTCATTAAGCAAACATTCACAATCTTTTGTAGCAGTGATTTCTGTAACCATTTGTGTTCCATTAGGAGGTTGCCAGCCCTAATTCACAACCTCATTTTAGTGGCCACGTACGACATGCCTGAGGGGGCAGAAATCCTCTTCTTTTTTTGTTTCAGAGACCACCAGGTACTACACTGGGTCTTAATCTAATTGGACCAAGTGACGTGTATGTCTTTCATTAATCGTACCTCTGTTTACCTTCATTATTACAGATCCCTCTCAAACGGGTAAGTAAAGACCAAGCTGCCAACAGGGCTGTGTTAGTCGGTCATTGTTAGTAAAGTCAGAGTCGGTAAAAATGTTCGAACCCTGACTCTGAATTGAATGCCATATGCCTAGCAAACAACTGTAGACGAAGTCGGGAGTCGGACATCTAACATTTCACGAGTTGGAGTCAGAACATTTGTTAACCGACTCCACTATCCTAGCTGCCACTCTGCTACTCTACAACCCAAGCTGCCACTCAGTCGACTCCACTACCCTAGCTGCCACTCTGCCGACTCCACAACCCTAGCTGCCACTCTGCCGACTCTACAACCTTAGCTGTCACTCTGCCGACTCCACAACCCTTGCTGCCATTCTGCCGACTGCACAACCCTAGCTGTCACTCTGCCGACTCCACAACCCTAGCTGCCACTCTGCCGACTCCACAACCCTAGCTGCCACTCTACCGACTCCACAACCCTAGATGCCACTCTGCTCTTAAACATTAATATGACATGCAAATTAAAAGCTACATCCACTCTTTCTCTCTCTCTATTTCATACTCGCGATTAATGATAATGACATGTTAGCTCGACCATACACCATTACTCGAATACAACTTTACTGGAGAAGCTCATAAAGAAGTATATTGATCAAAGAAATTTGAGAAACATTACCTATTAAATATTCTTCAAATTTCAATAGCAAAAAATAGCTCTAATGGAAAATTCCATATAGTAGGTCTGAAGTGGTATGACAAGATCACTAATGTTGAACTAATGACAAGATCACTAATGTTGAACTAATGACAATATCCCTAATGTTCAACTAATGACAAGATCACTAATATTGAACTAACGACAAAATCACTACTGTTGAACTAATGACAAGATGACTAATGTTGAACTAATGACAAGATCACTAATGTTGAACTAATGACAAGATAACTAACGTTGAACTAATGACAAAATCACTAATGTTGAACTAATGACAAGATCACTAATGTTGAACTAATGACAAGATCACTAATGTTGAACTAATGACAAGATCACTAATGTTGAACTAATGACAAGATCACTAATGTTGAACTAATGACAAGATCACTAATGTTGAACTAATGACAAGATCACTAATGTTGAACTAATGACAAGAACTAGGCAAGCACTAGTGGAATAAGATATGAGAAGACGACACCGAGGATGGATAGGAAACAGTGATAGAACGTATGTATAGCTTTACAAGACAATCCCTGGTCTGGAATCCCCAAGATAAGAGAGGCAGATGACGATCAAACAACACACGGAGAAGAGAACTGGAGACAGACATAAAGGGCATAAAGCAGACATAGAAAGACCTTGAGCTGATGGCACGTGACATGAAGATTTGACATAAGTTTGTTGATGGATGTCACGTGACAGGAAGACTTGGCATAAGTTTGTTGAAGAATGTCACGTGACAGGAAGACTTGGCATAAGTTTGTTGAAGAATGTCACGTGACAGGAAGACTTGACATAAGTTTGTTGAAAGCCTTTGCTTCTTTGTGAGTTGAAAGGTCAAAGATGAAGAAAATAATTATATAAACATGCAGACATCATTTTCCTTGCCACTACTTATGGACCCAGGAACCACTGCTGCAACTGGGTCCTCATGCAGGAAACCTTCATCAACGGTATTCTAGTGTTACTGTAGCGTTATATCTCTGAACATAACAGACATCAACGGTATTCTAGTGCTATTGCAGCGTTATATCTCTGAACATAACAGACATCAACGGTATTCTAGTGCTATTGTAGCGTTATAGCTCTGAACATACCAGACATCAACGGTATTCTAGTGCTATGGTAGCGTTATATCTCTGAACATATCAGACATCAACGGTATTCTAGTGCTATTGTAGCGTTATATCTCTGAACATAACATTCATCAAAGGTATTCTAGTGCTATTGTAGCGTTATATCTCTGAACATAACAGACATCGACGGTATTCTAAATCTTTGCAGCGTTATATCTCTGAACATAACAGACATCAACGGTATTCTAGTGCTATTGTAGCGTTATATTTCTGAACATTACAGACATCAATGGTATTCTAGTGCTATTGCAGCGTTATATCTCTGAACATAACAGGCATCAAACGTATTCGAGTGCTATTGTAGCGTTATATCTCTGAACATAACAGACAACAACGGTATTCTAGTGCTATTGTAGCGTTTTATCTCTGAACATAACAGACATCAACGGTATTTTAGTGCTATTGTAGCGTTATATCTCTGAACATAACAGGCATCAACGGTATTCTAGTGCTATTGTAGCGTTATATCTCTGAACATAACAAACATCAACAGTATTCTAGTGCTATTGTAGCGTTATATCTCTGAACATAACAGGCATCAAATGTATTTTAGTGCTATTGTAGCGTTATATCTCTGAACATAACAGACATTAACGGTATTCTAGTGCTATTGCAGCGTTATATCTCTTGAACATAACAGACATCAACGATATTCTAGTGCTATTGCAGCGTTATATCTCTGAACATAACAGGCATCAACGGTATTCTAGTGCTATTGTCGTGTTATATCTCTGAACATAACAAGCATCAACATTTTACATTGTACCGAGATTTAGCTACAAAAGGATTATTTATTCATTCACCTCTCTTCGCATCTCTTGGGAGCATAGCCCTGTGACACATACATGCCAACCGAGCTTGTCGGAAACGTAATGGTATTTCGAATCCAACTTTTATACTGGCATTTCAAAGCGTATTTCTGATATACTGGTGTTTCTTATTCAACGTTTACACTGGTTTTTCTTTATCAAATTTTACACTGGCATTTCTAAGCTTATTTTTTATACTTGTTTTTCTAAGCTTGTTGTCGTATAATGGTATTTCTTAACCAACTCTTATACTTGTGTTTCTAAGCTCATTTCGAATATGCTAGTCCCTCTTATTCCACTTTTACACTGGTGTTTCTAATCTTTTCATTTTTACAATTTGTTAAAGCTTATCTCGAGTATACGGGTAATTATAAATCTCCATTTGTACTGTGATTCTAAATTATTACCTCGAATACACTGGCATTTGTAGTTCACCTTATATACTGCGTTTCTAAGCGTATCTTGAATGTACGTATTTATAAGTCACCTGTCCTACTGTGTTTCTAAATGTATCTCCAATGTACAGGTATTTATATCTTACACTTTATACTGATATTTCCAAGCTTATCTTGAATATGTTAGTATTTATCATTCAACGTATACGCTGGTTTATATTCTGTCCTGGTGTATCTAATTCAACGTTTGTACTGGTGTTTCTGTCACAAGATGGATTTGGGGCGACCTTTTTCCGATCTCTTTTTCACTACGGCAGTAATCAGTTACATTTTTGTACTGATTTTATTGCCATTGTTTCCGAGTCGCACCATTTTCTTTCTCTGTCCACTGTAGCAGATGTCTTGTATTTTCCTTCTGACACTTCTATCACTGATAACTCATCGCGTCTGTTTGCTACCCGTAATTCCCTAAAGCTTTGAAAGGAGCTGCAGAGATAATATTAACGACAGGCTTGTTGGTGATTCTCGCGTACCCAACCTTGGCGGCTACCGATTATCACGGAAATCGACAGCGTATTTGTCTAATTGCTGGTAAGGCCAGGGTACGCGACAGATAAGAGAGTACTTGTCTGGGTGACTCATTTCTGACAGATAAGGATGATCTAATCACTTCCTGTCCGACTTTCACGTACACAATTACTTCAGATAGTAATAATTTGTTACATCTTACACACATTTGAGTATGAGTTTACAGATGTGTTAGTGATACGCCTGCCAGGCAATCGGGGGTTGGATTGCCATATGCGGATGATGTGACCTTTACATTACGTTTGAAATGTTTCCATGTCAGGAATATTTTGACATCCCCCAACCTTTTTGTTTGAAACGATTGACGCTTTCTTAGCTTCGTTACAAACAGATGCCGGGTCAGGACAGTGAATATAGCCTGACACGTTTCAGTGTTAAGAAACTGTGAGATTCACGCTTGCAAAGATACCAGACTTGCCAGAAGTTCGAATTCAGAATTTCATTTTATCAGACCGGACACCTTTTATTGGAGAATCTTGACGGATTTACAAAAACAGCACAGGAAAGCTCTATAATTTTAAAAAAGGAAACCCGGAATATCTGAGGAAACTGACCACACAAAGCCAGAGAGAGAATTAAAGTTTTAATTAACGACCCCAAGTACACGTGTAACAAGGCATCGACTAGAGCCTTAACTTCATTCATCTGAGCAAAACGTCTGTGAGCCAGGATTGGCGTAAGTTGTCATTTTATATTCTATATTTTTATTACTAACATGTGAATTAAAATGTATATTTTACCATGTGAATATTAATATGTGAAAATCGCTAGAGGATGTCCCAGTCATTTGAGGCTGGAAACCTCAGCGAATAGAATGATGATTTCATGAACCACCACTGCACGGGCTGGCGACTACTTTATTGCTAGTTTCTTAATGAGAACTAAACGCATCAGTAGTCCCAAGTTCCATTTGGAACAGTGACGGAAAGATGAAAGAAATGATGAGCATTTTAATTATTATACTTACAGTTTCAAACCAGTGTAAATGTTCACTTCAAAACTAATGGAAGTTTCATTCTTTTCAAATCAGTGTAAACATAAATGAAAACATTCAATTTATATTGTGAACACTTTTCAGTCAGTGGAAATGTAAATGTAAACATATTCTATCTGTATTATAACCTTTTCTTTAAATGTAAAGGTAGTTTTCTCTCGAAGGATTAAAGTCAATTCTCATCGATGGTAAATTCCTAGTACATGGGATGGTTGAATACGAAAAGGCACACATAAGTATGTGTCGGGAAACGCAATATTCAGGAGAGCGTTTAGTTTTTATTCTGTTATCTTAGTTGTTGGTGGTGGTACCAGTTGAAGGGTACTATCTCTAAGCTTTAAGACGAGGGACCAACTTTGTAGACTCTTCCTGACACTCCTTGGAACGATGTGCACCCTACATCCTTGACCAGTGACAAGCGTTATCAGTGATCAGTCCATCAAGAACCAACCCAGCGGGAGCAGATACAACCACTGACAGCTACATGCAATATATAAGTTGCCAAAGTGAACTTTTTTTTCATAGAACCTCCTTTCAATCAATGATGAACCTTTTCTTTTAAACCATTCTATTATTTTCAAACTGTTAAAACTTAAGCACTTATTAAGTTTTGTTCTTTTTAATTTTACAAATTTAAGTTCCATTTATTCATTTTAAATGTGCTGCATGTTTGTCTCAGTCAATTTACTAAGCACTCTAAACAGAGCGCTTCTTCATCTTCTTCTTCTTTGATCCTTAGCCACCGACCGTCAAAGCAGTCAGTGGCCATCACGCCTAGTGGCGTCTTGTAGGGCAACAACAAATTGATTCCACTTTGCTCGGTCGGTGGCCATCCTTCGTACAGTGCTCCAATTTTGGTTCATTCTTTGCATCTCAGCCTCCACAGTTCTCCGCCAGGTTATGTTTGGTCGGCCTCTCTTTCGTTTTCCTTCAGGGGTCCAAAGCATAGCTGTTCTTGTGATGGCATCGGAGTCTCTTCTGAGGACATGGCCAACCCAGCTCCAGCGTCTGCCAGCTATGATGGTGTGTATGTCCTCTTGCTTGCTCCGAGTAAGCAGATCTTGGTTGGTGATGGTATTCGGCTAAAAGATTCGGTGAATTTTTCTTAGGCGCATGTTGTGTGAAAAGAGGACAATTTCGACATTTCCTTCTCTGTAACTCTCCAGCATTCCGCACCATAGAGAAGCACAGAAAGCACACAGCTCTGATATAATCCTAATTTTGTGCTTGTGCTGTATTGAGCGGACTTCCAGATGTTGTTTAGACTAAAAAAGGCTGTTCTTGCCTTATTCATTCTGATGTTGATGCCTTTGCCTGCCCCGCCGTCTGGTGTTACTATGCATCCTAGGTATGTGAAGGTATCTGTCTGTACCAGTTGCTGATTCCTTACTGATATGGGCTCAGGGTTGCTCACATTGAGCGTCATAACCTCTGACTTCTTTAAATTGATGTTCAAGCCCACCTTCTGGCTAAACTTATTAAGTCTATCCTTTTTTCCTGGATGTGTTGATGCGAATGTGCTAGTAGTGCAATGTCATTTGCATATTCCAGATCTTCCAATGTAGAAAATGTAGTCCATCCTATTCCTCTTGGACTGCTCTCTGTTGTCTGGCGCATCACCCAGTCTATGACTGTTAAAAATAGAGTGGTTGATAAGGGGCATCCCTGTCGCACTCCTGTCTTCACCTCAAAGGTTAGGTTGCTCTGCCCAACACTACACGTAAAGTTGGTATAGAGGCTTTTTATGATTGACACTATGCAACTTGGAATTCCATAAGCCCTCAGAAAATACTGAGGGCTTATTTTTTGTGTTTGTTTAAAACAGAGCTATACCAGAATAATAAGAATTCCACTGAGCAAATCAGAGGTGAGGGCTTGAACGAGCTAAGATTAATCATTGCCTAATTCATCACAAAAGTTGTCGGCAGATTCTAGAATTAACTTGCTCAGCCAATGCAGCATTGTTTTCGCTTATCTGAATATCTTGTGAACACTCAATTGAAATAGAAGCGTCATTACCCTTCTATTTTCAAGAATAGCCAAGAGTAACCGTGTGCGAAGGTAGACACCTTTGAAGCCCATATTATATACTCTTGAGTTTTGACCACTGTTGGATCACTACTGCAAAGCAGGGGAAAAGGGGGGGGGGGGGGGCAATATCGTCACGTTTTCTAAACTTAATCTTAACACTACATCTGCACTCTTCTCAGAAGGTGCATCTGGCACTTGTTTACTCCTGCATTTTACTGACTTGTCCAATGTTGACTGAATATGTAAAATCTTATGTAAAGATACATTTTAAAATTAAACTTGCAACATAGAAAGACTCTATCAGTTATAGACTGAATGCTGGAAGAGGTTTTAATTACATAGCGATGTTGCTTGGTTTTTTTTGTTGTATTGTAAGGGTTCGTAGTGGTGCATGTTTCCCTAACGTGTGAATATGTACAACGTGTCCTTAAATTTCTCTCCAATATTTTCTTTTGTCCATTTTCTATAATACATATGCTTATGGATCCGTTCAACACCAGATGTTGTGGCATGCCCTAGAAATGTATTATGTTCCACAAGAGATTGCAGCAATGCTGAAGCTGTATTTCGCAGGGTTTTCTGTCAGATTTTCAACCAGAAAGTACACAACGAAGTGGATTGGCCTTGAAGTTGGAATTGCGATGGGATGTACCATCTCTCCGATACTATTCGTCATGGCTATGCAGGTAATCCTCAATGCGGCTGAAGGAATGGCTATAGGCCCAAAGCTCGGTGGAATGTGTCACATGCCACCGCTCAAAGCATTCATGGATGACACAACAATTCTGACATCAGATGAACATCAGGCCCGGAGGATGTTAGCACGCCTGGATGAACTAGTCAGCTGGTGCAGAATGAGCTTCATACCCAAGAAGTCGAGAAGCCTATCAGTCAGGAAAGGGAAGATAGCAGAGGTCATATTCACGGTTTCTAGCCAAAGAATCCCTACTGTCATTGAGGAACCTGTTAAAAGTCTTGGCAGGGTGTACGATGCCTCTTTAAAAGACTCGAAGGCAGTGCAACAGACAATAGAAATGGCAGACAGAGGACTACAGATCATAGACCAAAGCAGACTCCTGGGAAAGTTCAAACTGTGGTGCCTCCAGTTCATGTTGATACCGAAGTTGCTGTGGCCACTGCTTATATATGAAATAAGCACAAGTACAGTGGAAGCTATAGAGCAGAAGGTCAACAAGTTCATGAGAAAATGGCTAGGGGTACCACCAGGTCTGACAGATGTAGCACTGTACTGCAAAAAGTCAAAACTTCTCCTTCCCTTCAAGTCAGTTGTTGAAGAATACAAAGTTGAAAAAGCAAGGCTTGCAATGATGCTACGCGAGTCAGCTGATGACGTGGTTAACTCCATTCAGCCCACACTGAAAACGGGAAGGAAGTGGAGAGTGGAAGAAGCTGTTGATGTTGCTGAAGAGTCACTCAAACTGAGAGAGGTAATCGGATACACACAAACGAATAGACGGGGATTTGGGCATGGTGACATCCGCTGGTGGTCCAAGGCATTAAGCAGGGAGCGCAGAGACATGGTAGTTCAGGAGATACGAGGAGCTGAGAATGATAAGAGGTTGCAAAAAGCAGTGCAGCAGGTCCATCAAGGCCAATGGACCACATGGGAAGGAGCCCTGCAGAGGTCCTTGACATGGAATGATATATGGCATATGGCACCTCTTGGGCTCAGCTTCGTGGTTAGATCAATGTATGACCTGCTGCCGTCGGCCACCAACCTTGTGAAATGGGGAAAGTCGGATGATGAGCAGTGCCCAATGTGCCAGGGGAGGCAGACACTTGAACACGTGCTCTCGGCGTGTAAGGTGGCATTAGGGCAAGGGCGATACACTTGGCGCCATAACAAAGTGCTAAATGAGCTTGCTGCGACAATAGATCAGGCAAGAATGAAAGCGAATAGCAAAGTCCGGCCAGACACCGCAAACACATACTTTCTGAGGGCAGGAAAGTCAGCACACCCCAAACCGAGTAAACCTGGTAGCAGTTTACCATCTCTTCTTGACTGTGCAAACGACTGGGAGATGGCGGTAGACCTACCTGGACGGGGGGCATATCCAGAGTGTATCAGAAAATCGCGGGTAGGCCGGATATAGTGCTTCATTCTGCAGCAACGCTTCAGGTCATACTGATTGAACTGACCGTGCCATTTGAATCCAGATTAGACGAGCAACATTCATTCAAAGCGGCCAAGTATAGCGATCTGGCCGCGGATCTGAGACACGATGGATTTAGTGCAAGGGTCATGGCGGTTGAAGTGGGCGCAAGAGGGCTTGTGGCTGCATCATTGTTTGATTTATTGAAACTGTTGGGGCTGAAGGGACAGTCTAGAACAAGGGCACTGAAGAGGCTTAGTGAAACTGCCGAAAAGGCATCAGGCTGGCTGTGGAACAACCGCAATGGGCGATGGATATCGTGACAATAAACGCTGCGGTACAGAAAACACCAAATTTTTCTAAGTCCACAACGCTGAGTTTTTTGGGTGTACTAGTGAAAGAGCTGCGACTCTGGGGCAACAGGCAATGTATACTATAGGGAGTGTCAGGTACAGAATTTCAGTGGCTTGCGGCGCGCAGCTCGTCGGCTGCGCGCTAATGTCTCAGTGTGTGTCCTTAGTTGTGAAGGGTGACGGATTCAACGGAATAATTTTTCTTCTCTTTGTTACTTTCACAATTGCCTCCACTTCTGGCGTTGTGGATTTAAAAGTTGCTACCATAAGTGAAATGGGTTCATTTTCGATACAAGACAACAGGAAGCTGAGACGCTTGGGAGTCATGACCCAAGTGGGCCCGCCCCCCTTAGAGTGTAAATGAGTAATTGGGCCGAAACACTTGTCGGATATGAGGACTTCTACTGATGATCAGATTGCTTCCTGTGGTATCGCTCTGTAAAGAGTTTTCTATCATACTGTTGTTTCTTTTTTTTTTAAATTTGTTTTTCAGTTATTCTATTTTAGTGTGTTCTTTTTCATTTTATTTCATTTTAAATTAATATGCGTGTAAATAATATCTGCTTCTTAAACTCAAATATCAACTCAGTACTGTTGTGTGGCTTTTAAACATTGAGAACAACAAAGGCAACAACAACATGTTAAAAAGCTTTCATAAATGATTGTTTGTGTAGAATAGAAGGATTGAAATAGTATGAGAAGGTTTTTCTCTTTTTAAGCCCAAGTGTTTAACTGTATTGTGTGCTTTCTAAGCGCTCGCAGTCTTCTGTGTCAAGAACTCTACTTTATTTTTAATTATTAAATATAGTTAAGCTCTAACTAATAATTATTTTGTGACTCCGGGGCCAGTACTTCTCAAACTGTAACAGACATTTATTTTCTAACTGCAGAAAATAGTTCCGCTATAACAATAACAAATACTTCCCAACTGTAGCAAATAGTTCTTCCTAACTATTGAAATTATACTGTTCAAAAAAAGAAACGCAACATTATTGCAGTGGTAATGGACACCAAATTTCAAACTTGTACCAACATTTTATTTTACGGAATTAATGTTTCAATCTTGGCATGAAGAAATTTCAGACTTTAACAATGAAATGATGTTCATTAAATTTGGTTTGGACTTTTATTCTTTGCGACTGAGGCCTCCGTTTCAGTAAGGTGTATGACGTCGTCTGACCTCTATCAGAGAACGACATCTCCTTGAAATGGATCCAATTAGCCGTTGGATCTGCTGTTGTGGGATGGCTGCCCACTCTTCCCGCAGTGCAAGAGACAACTGTCGGAGATTGGCTGGGGCCACGTCTCGCTGGCGGAGTCGTCTGTCGAGTTCATCCTATAAGTGTTCTATGGGGTTTATGTCTGATGACATGGCTGGCCACGGAATGGTCTGGACGTTGTTGTCAGCGAGGAACTGGGTGGTGAGTTGTGCCACATGAGGTCGAGCGTTATCCTGCTGAAAAATCGACCTTCGTGCAGCCAGAAGTGGAAGGACGTGAGGACGAAGAATTTCAGCGATGTATTGTTGGGCATTCAGGCGTCCTTCAATTTGCACCAGGTCACTTCTTCCCATGAAGTTGATCGCCCCGCACATCAGTACACCTCCACCAGCATGTGGAAGAGCCTCATCAACGCTGTTCTGGGCGTAGCGCTCATGGACTCTGCGGTAAACTCTTCTCCGTCTATCGTGTCGCTGGAGCATAAAAAATGATTCATCACTAAACCAAACCCGTCTCCAGTCATTCCCAATGGTCCATTGACGATTCTGGTTCGCCCACTGCAGTCGGTTCTGGCGATGCCGGTCCGTAAGAATAGGACCTCTGTAGGGTCTTCTAGCCCAAAGACCAGAGTCGTGCAGCCGGTTCCTGACCGTTTGATCTGAAATTCGACGAGCTGCTGACATTGACTGGACTGTGGAGGACGCAGATGCAAGTCGATTTCTGAGGTGAAGCAGCCGTATGAAGCGGTCTTCGGCAGGAGTTGTGACTCTGGGTATTCCACTGCGCGGCCGGTCTGCCACTGAGCCAGTTTCTTGAAATCGTCTCCAAAGGTGACTAATGGTGCTTCTAACCACATTAAATTTTCTGGCCACTACACTTTGTGAGTGTCAAGTCTGTAAACGTCCAATGATGATGAGTCGTTGTTCTGTAGTGAGATGAGCCATACTTGCGCATTAAATTTTCAACTGAATTTATTCGAGGAGCGTCAATCTTTTATAGGCATTCAATAATATGGTCAGAGAGTTTTGTTTTCAGTAAGTTTCACGGGATTCTCATGAACCTGTCACGAGTTATTGTCAAAAATGTTGTTTTGACCTTGACCTCTTTCATGACCTCACGAATCATGAGGTGAGTACAATTAAGATAACCACGAGAAGTTAATGACCAGGTGGGCACAGTCGATAGGTTGACTGATGTCCTATCAGCGAATATCTTTTATAAAAGTAACACCAAAAAAGTTGCGTTTCCTTTTTTGAACAGTATATTTCTTCATAACTAGCAACAAGTTCTTTCTAAGTGAAGTAAACAGCTCTTCGTAACTTTAGCGAAACGTTCTTCACTAACTAAAGCAAGTAGCTCTTCTCTAAAAGCAACACATAGTTCTTCTTAACTGTATCAAATAGTTCTTCATAGCAGTAACTAACATTTCTTCCCTACCTGTAGCACATAGGTAAAGAACGGTAAAGGAACCCGTTACACGCCCATTGAGGCATAGATATTTTATAACTTTATGAAACAGCTCTTCCTAACTGTAGCAAATAGATATTTTATAACTTTATGAAACAGCTCTTCCTAACTGTAGCAAATAGATATTTTATAACTTTATGAAACAGCGCTTCCTAACTGTAGCAAACAGTTATTCCTTACCTGTAGGAAAAAACAAACTTTTATAGAACTGTAGCAAAATGTTCATCTTTAATCTTTGCAAATATTGTTTCCAAACAGTAGGAAATAGCTGTTCCCTAACTGAAGAAAACACATGTTCCCTAACTGTAGCGATTCGCACTTTCCATAACTGTAACACATAGCTCTTCTATAACTGTAGAAAAAAGATGTTCCACCAGTGTAGCAAATTTATGTTCCCCTAACTGAGAGAATACTTATTCCCTAAATATAGCTAATGCCTGTTTTCCAACGGTAGCAAATGTAACAAATAGCTCTTCCATAACTGTAGGAAAAAACGCTTTCATTCCTGTAGCCAGTTGCTGTGCCTTAAAATGTAGCAAATAGCTCTTCCATAACTATATAAAACAGATCTTCCTTAACTGTAGCAAATGCTGGTCCCTCACTGTAGCAAGTAAGTAGTATGGTAAGTGCATTTCGACCCCTTTCTCCGCAGGTGGCGCGTGACTTTTATATAGTAAAATAATTCGATCGATTCTGCAGGTAACGCGTGACTTTTATATAAGGAAATATATTAGCTCAATAATGGCGGGCGTGGGTTATTAGTTTACTAAGGGTAGATACGAAGATTGTATTAATGGGTATTTTAAGTGTTGTGTATGAATTAACAGTGGGTTGTTATGTTTCTTCATTCAGGTGTTACAATACATACAATATTGTTACGGTGGTTTTATTGATATCGTCTGCTATAGTTGGCAGTGCGCAATTTTAGGTCAATAGAATTAATATAGATTGATGTTGATACTTCACGGATTAGTGAACGCAAAGTACACGGTCAAATTGTGACGTGTTAGCGTCGATAAGGTCACGCTTCGTGACTTAGATACCGGACCCTTTTTACGTTGTCCGTCAACCCGTGAAGACGTGTCTTACACCCTTCCAAGGTTAGGCTTTGCTAATAGCCGTATTTATGTAAATTGATATAAGGACTCAGGGTCAGTCCAGATGATATTATACAGGAGGAATTTATAAGGTTGGTGATTAGCCTGAGTTACGGAAGGATAGTTGATAAATTGTTTGATTTATATTCGTCAAGACTCATGCGCTCATTTCTAGCTGTCTGGATCACAGCAGCACACGTACACAGCCATGATGTTCGATATGACACGGACGGATAAGAATATATATATTAATTGGAATTCAGATGTCAATTATTTTTTTTACTATGACCAATGCTCATGATATCGTCGTATGTGTTATCATAATAAATTGTATCCTGTGGCCTCGCAATACCCTTGGACTTATCAAGTCAATATCATTAACTTGTTGATCATATCTACCCCAGCATTCACGTACTACACTATTGAAGCACGATGATCAATTTATGAATGAAAAATAAGAAAATTCAATACATGGCCAGAATTGGGAACACTCTGTATTGATATAATATCTTGGACATTAAGATGCAAGGACAAACTAAAAACTTCAAATGTCCCTACTACAACAACTGGTGGCCAGTGTGGGAACGAAAAATTTTTTCTTTCTTCAACAAGTTACATTTATATCGCCAAAAACTGTTTACCATTGAAAAATGCTCACGTGATTTGCGAAAGTATGACACAATACACCTAACGACAAAAGGTCAAACCTACGTCATCAATCTTTGCATACAAGCCATAGGTTAAGCCGGCAGCTGTGAATACAGTCCTCTTCAACGAAATACCGAATCAAGGTGGACAAACGGTATTCAACAAGAAGAAACACTTCATCAAGCAATGTATGGCAACTCACGACACTTGTCTATGCCGTTGATGCATACTGGCATTGACCGGAGTAGATAACTGAGCACAAAAAGATAAGTTTTATGTGTAACCTTTGTCGGTTAAATAGGCATACAATAGTCCATTTCGCCGTTCTATAGGCATGTCTTTGGCAAGTTACTAGTAAATGTTGAATAGCTTATTCATATTTAATATGTTGTATTGTATATGTTAGCGGGTGGTTGGCAAGGCGAATCATAACCGAATTTTATGTCTCCCAGGACGACCGAATCGGTTTTGATCGATCCGTAGGGCTGTTAAATAATTCCATTTTGCAAGGAAACCATTGAAGTTTTTGCCGATGGCTACTTCGTTTGCACTTGTATATATTTGACTTTAAGTGTTAGGTGTGAAGTGTTGTAATATTACTGTTGTATTTTTGCTGTATTAAGTTTCATATTTTATTCAGTTCTAGTCATGTGTGTGTAAACTATCTTTTTCATTCTGATCTTTCTATTATTTAGTTCATAGAGATTTTAATAACCGTTATATGACTCCATGTATACGTCATCAGTTTATGTGTATGTAGGTTCAATCTCGATTTAGTTCAATCCTTGACCTTATTCTTGTACTTCCGATTTTTTCTGCTTGGTTTATAGATTCATTTTATGTCTAAAATTGTCAGTTTGTGTCGTGCTAATGTTTCGTGCAGTTTGGTTTATTGTTCGTCTTATATTTACTCATTTTATACATTAATAATATAATAATAATTGTATAACTTGGTTATTAATAAGATAATAATATAATCTGATTAATTTTTACTAAATTATTTGATGACTGTCACAGAGTGCTCGAAGATTTTGTCTAGATTATTTAAAAATTTCTTACTTTTCTTTTCCTTCACATTTTGTCTGTTTTCTCTACGGAAATATTTGCACCTGCGATCGTTTCTTTAGCTGTTTTTCTAGTCTTCACTAATAGTCCTGTCATACTATCCAAATTCTATCTTCTTCAACAAAGGCACTTTAAAGCATTTCTTTAAGGACGTCTATACGATTTATTCGCTTAGTCGAAACGACAGTGGTTCTCAGAGTATCATATTTCCGTGTTCAGTGGTCAACTGGAGACCGCCCGATAAATCTTCCGGCATGGCTGAACGAGAGACAGGAAATAATTAACTCTGGACGTGGGAATGAGGAAATGTTTTAACTTCATGCAAACGAATGCTGAGTTTGAAGATCACTTGCTGATTTAACCGTTGGAAGACAACGCACGCTTATAGAAGAGAAGCCTCAACTTACCTCATATCTACAAGTATATGTGATTGAGAGTAAACGCTACTAAAGTTCTATTTCTTAAGCTGTGGATAAGTCCTGAGCGGTAAGCAAACTCTCAGTATTCGCTTAATTAACTAACTCTAATATCAAGGGATTAGTTAATGGATGTAAAGTGTGAAATACTAAATATTGTGGTTTTATTTCTTTACATCAGATTAATAGCTATTTGCATTTATGTATTATGAATGTTATATTGATGCATTATAATGATGTAAAAATACTGGCTGATATGGAAAGTACTACAAGCTAATGTATTTTGGGAATGTGATGAAGAAAGCTGTTGTGAACGAGAGAAGAACCATGTTGTTTCAAGGAACGAGTGAATGAAATAGCATTCCTCCAATGCAGTCACGCATGGACGCACACGGCCAGGGCGTCTGCTTATAACAAAGGTTGACCTGACTGACCTGACCTGATTGTGAGGACTACCGCTAGACAGGAATTTGTAAACAAATGGACAGTCGCCTTTAAGGAAAAAGACTGACGTTACGGTTTTCAGGTAAATATATTATTAGGCACCATTCTGAGACGAAACGTCCAGAGTGGCTGTAGTTAATATATCTGTAAAAACAAACAGAAGATTGATTACCTGTATTGTCTTCCACAGCCCAGTTGCAGAATCCTAGCCAGTTTTTCTGGATTTTGATTGCTGTAAATAGTTGCGAGTAAACCCGCCTAGTTGCTCTATGCTACAGAGAGAACTAGTGCTTACATCTCAAACCCTCTAGCGGTGATCACAAGTCAGCAACCCTGATCAGTCTACATACTGCTAAGACGCAGTCTACAGCTTTAAGCAGTCAAACACCCTCGTCAGCACCTGAACAGCATAATAATTCAACTTCACAACCAGGTGAACGAACAGCCTAGTCATCTCTTGGACTGTAGCTCACTGAATCAAATTCTCCAGTTGGTAATCCTACCTACTGAGACGCCCAGGAGAAGTCCAAGCAAATAAGTCTACGTTAAAACCCAGACCAAAATCAGAATTCACTTATCCAAGAAATAGCCGTAGGAATAAACTTTCGTCAGTGAGGAAAATAGCCTCTTATCTTATCTGAACCAAAGACACTGACAGTTCTAAATTTCCTAGTATTTCTCTTTTCAAAGTAACATGTCAACATTGATTTTATATTTCTACTGTAATTAAAGTAATTATGTACATTCTGTAACTCACCATCATTCTGAGTTTGACTTAGTAGATTGTATGTTCTGTTCAAAAAACATTCTCTCAACCCCTCTTTGGGTATTACTTGTTACTAACTAGTTTAATCTGCAAAAAGATTAGAGGGTAAATAAAAAAAAGAAAAAAGAGTTAGTCGTCGCCAAGAAAAAATACAAGAGTTGGTAGTCTAAAAGGTGAGAGAATCACTGACCACCAACCTGTTGATATAAATACAGCATCATAAATTAATAAATTTATAAGACATTGGTATAATGTAATGAGTTAACATTATTGATATAAATTATTATTAACAAATTGGTTGTGGAACTTACAACTAATAGTACTAGAATATTGTAGCTGATTATATTGTGTATTAATCTATTGTATACACATATAATTAATTGATTAATTTACATTGGTGATTAATATTAATAGTTGACTAAGTGAGTGAGTCACATATATATTTACCATGTTTACTTTAGAGGAAATTATTGCGATTGGACGGAAACATGGTTTAGAAGGTAACATGTTAAAATCAATTGCCAAGGGAAAGTTGGCTAGAAATAAATTGATGTATAGTGATGAAGAATTTGAAGCAGAAGTAAGGCGTATTGAGGATTTAGAAGATGCTAAAAAGATATTTGCATTGGAGGAGAAGAAAATGCAACAGGAGTTAGTGGGTGTGCATAAGAAGATACGAGATGTGGAGAATGTTGACAAGAAGAGTTTTGATATTGAATTAAATAAGAGTAATACTGCTTTAAGTGCAGATGGTACACATATGGCTCAGATTCAGGAGCTAAAATCTGAGGTTTTGCGTCTGAAATTAAAGGTCGATGAACAAGAATTAACAAATCGTGATATGAAGAGTTCTTACCTTCTGTTGGAGAATACGATGAAAAAAATTGAACTTGAGAATCATGAATTTATACATCTTCTAAATCAATATCAAAAGTTGACTAATGACAATTTTGCTAACCTCGATACATTGATCCTTAAGGAGAATAATAAATATTCTGAACTAGAAAGGAAAATGCAACACTAGATTAACGAAATTTCAACTAAGCTGAATGCAGTTGATTTCTTACTTATTAATGAGAGGAAGAAAACTACTAACTTAGATAAAATAAATAAGAGGCAGAGACAGGAAATTACACTCCTGAATTTAGAGGTTACAAAGGCAAGAAAAAGAGTAGATGGTCTACTGGATGTGGTATTGGACAAGACGATATTGTCCAACATCAGAGATGATAGATCTATTGTACGACATACTAAGGATGCTCCATGTGATAAGACCAGATCAGCACAACCCAACGAAATAAAAATATCATTCCGAAGGATATATACCTTTCCTCGGCAGAATATTACTGCCAATGCAGAAAATAAATGTTGGCGACATGATCAGCTGGCAACTGATCTTAAGAAAACTGTTGACGTAGTCAACAGGGGAAAGGAGTGCACTAGGAAAAGTAACATATTGAAACATGGGGTTGGTGTTAAGAGTGACAGGAAGTCACTCAATGAAATTAATACAAGTACATTGAAACAAAATAATGTACTTAGTTCTTCTGATCCGTCCACTACTACATGTGCTACAAATGTACCGATACAGGGTAAGGGTTATTATACTCAGGCCCATCATAAGAATCCAGTATATAGAAAGAATAATACTTACATGAGGGACATACATTGCAATGTACCTCAAGCAACTAAGATTGCACATCACTCATTTTCCCATGTTAGTGACAATGGTCCTACTTATATTGTGAAGGGTGCATATTCTCGCACCGTGTTAGTGCGTTATCTGCCACAAGGTACTACATGGCAGGCACTTGGTAATTTCTTTAAGTACACGGCAGACGTTAGGTTCGTGCGTCTGTTGCCACCTACCAATAAGAGGTATGGTGAAGCTCTGGTTACATTTCGTAACAATAGAGATGCTCGAATGGTTATCAAACTTGACAATGGTGTTTATTTTCACTACCATTCTTTGAGATTGCAATTAGTACCTGATTCTGCGTCACGCAGATAACAGGTTACGGTAACACTGTTCGTCACATCTTTGATGACTCAGCATAGTCAGTCATCATTTATTTTCTTTACTGGTCAATTATTTTTATATCGCTTATTTATAGTAGGCTTGTCTATTAGGTGACACTTGTGTTGTTTTATCTACGATAACACTGTGTTCTTTCGTCTTTGTAATGTTACTATGCCTAAGTTAGACAGTAACTGTGTTCACTATTCTAACTATGCTCAGCCAATGCAGCATAGGTTTGTATATCGTCTATTTGTCTTGAAAAAGGACATGCCTGTGAAAGTGGCACGGACTAAATAATCGCTCACTAAATTTCTAGGAATATTATTTTATTAAATACCTCCATAATTTGAGGTCAATAGTTGCTACTAAATTTTACGCAAACGTATCTCTCTGTCAGATGTCAGCAATTACGGACTATGAGCGAGCTGTTCTCGTACTTCAAGTGACAGAAACAGATGCCACTAAATTCTATACAAAAATACCTCCCTCCTATGCAGGCAATTTTCTACGGCAGTAACGTTTGCATTCAAGGACTTGCAATTGGTTGATAGAATTCTAGTTCTACTATCGCGAAAGTTACACTTCAAACGTAGAACGATGTTTCGAGTTTCCTTGACGGTACTATCAAATACTTTACGAGCATACTGAATTCGAATAATAATTGTCCACAATTTCAAAAAAGTAATACTGAACAAGAATGACTTTGGAACTATGATGTATTTTAGCGATGGAAATGATATCAACTACCTACATACGAATGACACTTCGAATACTGTGCAGTGAATCAACCGATATGTATATTCTCTGAAAGAAATTGGGTATAGCAAGAAACGTATTTCGATGGTTCGTTTTTAATATTTGGACTTTGGTTAGTGTCCATTCGTTCTACAACTCGTTACGAGATAGTCGGGAAGAGTATCTGAATCCAGGCTGGACAAATACCGTTATGCTACAGAAATTGAAATGACTAATTCAACATGATGAAAGTTTACATTCATTCAGGAACGAAACATAGTTGAACATTATTAACTTTCTTCTCCAATGGAACTTTCCGCAAATTCGCAAAGGAAGTAACGACAGCTGGATCTTCCTGTCCGACATTATTAAGTTTAATAGTTATTAAATTAATAAAGAATAAAATATACTTGACGTATGATAATAAAAAAAATAAAATGTATCAAAAGAAAGAAAGATGA